>PVIU01003908.1:0-136356 GCA_004026605.1 Ondatra zibethicus | reverse complement strand
CTCCCCCGAACCTTATCCTGCCTAGTTATAGGCCAGTCATATTCTTTATTAAACCAATCACAGTGACATATATTCACACAGTGTAAATGAACATTCCACACCCTCATTCAATTACATCTTCACTGGCTTTCTGTTGTCAATGGTTACCTCCACTGCCTAAGCCTGGCTTCCTGGGAACTCACCCTGTAGACCAGGTTGGCCTGGAACGTGGAGGTCCACATGCCTCTGTCTCCTGAGTGCTGGAGTAAAGGCATGCATCACCACACTTGGACCTATACTGTTCTTTAATTCCTATTCACAAATCGCAAGCTTATCTGGGTGGGGTCTTGCCCTGAGGTTACCACTCTCTTAATTCCATTTCTGAATCTGTTTATCTCTTTGAACACATGGCATACACTCTCCTAGCCTTAAATAACTTTGTTTAATATATTAATTAGGGGGGAAAGGTTAAAAAGTATTCAAGATATTGATGACATGAGTTTTTCAGTGAGTTCCAGAACAGCAAGGGCTATGCAGAGAAATCCTATGTAGAAAAAAGAAGCAAACCACAACAAAATAAACAAAAAAGAGCATTTCAGTTATAAAAGTACAATTTGCCAATTCATACAATATTCTCAGAAAATGAATTAAATGAGCAAAACTACAGAAATATAGGCTTGAATAATTATCAAGCAAAATAAAAAATCTTTGTATCCCAAAACTGGCAGAGCTCAAATATTTACAAATATTTACCATTTACTCTACAAAGGAAAAACATACAGGCTATATCTTCTACCCATTTGTAAATTTCAAACATACTTTTAAATAGTTCTTGCTAAAAATAAAGGCAACTGGGCTGGGGAGATGGATCGGTGGGTCAGAGGGCTTACTGGAAAAGCATTAAGACCAGAGTTCAAATCCCTACCATGTACATAAAAAGCTGGGTGTAGACACAGGCATCCCTATAAAACCAGTGTCTCGGTGCAGCAGACAGGAGCATCCTGGCCACGTCATTTCCAGAGAGTGACCGAGCAGGCCGGCTGATTCCCCCCACTAGGCAGTCAAGCGATCAGTCATACATCACACATGCATATTCACATACTATACAGACACACACACACACGAGGGGGGGAGACTAATTTGTAATCCTCTTTGGAAGACAACAGAATCTACATCACAAACCTGTCATAGTCAAGACAGAGCTCAGAATAGTGGTTTCAGTCTTAACTATATCTGTTACAAAATACAAACTGAGCCGAGTGCGGTGCACACCTTTAACCCCAGCACTTGGGAAGCAGAGACAGGAACACCTCTGTGAGCTCCAGGCTAGTCAAGGATGCACAGGGAGACTGTTTCAAAAGACAAACAACAAGAACAACAAAAAAACAAAAGCAGAAACAAACCAAAAAAGAAATGGTCAAAGTAAAATGATTCTTACCCAGTTTCACAGTGACGGCTAATAGCCTTTGAAAAACGGCGATCCATGTAGTAATGCAGGCACCTGGGAATTCAGTCGTGAACTTTAAGCCTGAGAAATGCACATGCTAACCACTGGTAGGCCGCTGACTCACGCACGGTACTTTAGGGATCAACTTGGTTTCTAACTTGAGTTCTTCCCAGGAAGGTGAACTGGGCTGAGAACCACATCACTGACTACACATAAGTAATGAGTTTCTTGAAGCCAGGGAAGGCCTGCATGCTTCTGTACTGTGATATAAGCACAGGGGTGATACACAGGGAAGGCTCAACAGAATCACACGTGCTGAACTGGGCAGATTAGCTTTCCAAAGTAAGGTAAAGTTAGCTGGAAACATGGGTGAGTCAAACGCCAGGAAACAATGGCTGATCCCGAAACTACATCTGGAATCTGCGGTATCACCAGTGTTCCTAGTTAGGCGTTACAGCATCCTAGAGATAGGCCAGGACCAACACAAAGGGGCTTTCCCGTCTGCTTTGCAAGTAAGATCCACAAAGTTCAATAATGCAACTTCACATAAAAGTAGATTTTTCAACTGTAGTAACAGATTGGTTTTTCAGAATCCTAGCCTCTTTCAGTTACCCATCAAAAAGGTAGAAGGAGGGCTGTAGAGGTGGCTCAGTGGTTAAGAGCACTGGCTGTGCTTCTAGAGGATCTGGGTTCAATGCCCAGTACCCACATGGAAGCTCACAACCTTCCCCAACTCCAGTCCCAAGCAGGATATCTAAGGACCTCTTCTGGCTTTCAGACACCACGCACACGCATGATACACAGGCACAGATGCAGGCGGAACATCCATGCACAGAAATAAACAAGTAGAAAGCTGCATTAATAGCTGGCTCAACGCAAGAGAAGAGCCAATTCCCCGCTGTCACAAGACACGAGCTCAGAAGCCTTCATTAACCTTAAAACATTTACAGGGGAACAAGAGAGAAGAAAAATGTGACATGAAATGGGGGAGGCACTATTTGGGGACAGGTGGGACTAGGAAAGTCAGAATAGCAAATAAAATGTCACAGTGGAAGTCATTACTTTGGTAGGAACACTAAAGAAAATTTAAAGTCTTAAAAGCTCAATTGAAAATAAATCTTTTGCTCGGCAGTGGTGGCGCACGCCTTTAATCCCAGTACTCGGGAGGCAGAGGCAGGCAGATCTCTGTGAGTTCGAAGCCAGCCTGGTCTACAAGAGCTAGTTCCAAAGCTACAGAGAAACCCTGTCTCGAAAAATAAACAAACAAAAAAATCTTTTTTTTAAAAAAATTTGTTATGTATACAGTGTTCTGCCTGCAGGCCAGGTCACCAGATCTCATTACTGATGGCTGTGAGCAACCATGTGGTTGCTGGGAATTGAACTCAAGACCTGGAAGAGCAGCCAGTGCTCATAACCGCTGAGCCATCTCTCCAGTCCCCCCCACCAGAAAATAAAACTTGTGTGTCCTGAAAGAGATGAACACTCCCATCACCTCACAAACCCCTTTCTGCTACAAAAAAAAAATCAAGCTGGAACCCACAGAGTAGTCTACATTATTTTCTTTTTTTCTTAGGTTTTTGAGACAGGGTTTCTCTGTGTAGACTTGGCTGTCCTGGAGCTCTGTAGAGCAGGCTGGACTCTGAACTCACAGAAATCTGCCTGACTCTGCCTGTGCTGGAGTTAAAGGCATGTACTACCATCACCTGGCTTATACATAATTTCTAATGGGATGTTAGAAAAAGGTCAGTATGATTTTGAACCTTTTTTTTTGTTTGTTTTTCGAGACAGGGTTTCTCTGTGGCTTTGGTGCCTGTCCTGGAACTAGCTCTTGTAGACCAGGCTGGCCTCGAACTCACAGAGATCCACCTGCCTCTGCCTCCTGAGTGAGTGCTGGAATTAAAGGTGTGCGCCACAACCACCCGGCTTGATTTTCAACCTTTTAAGAAGCATTTCATGGGGCTGGACAGATGGCTCAGAGATTAAGGACACTGACTGTTCTTCCAGAGGTCGTGAGTTCAATTCCCAGCAACTACATGGTGGCTCACAGCCATCTGTAATGAGATCTGGCGCCCTCTTGTATACACAATAAATAAAGTGCTGGAATCACCTTTGTGTGATGTTTCTCAAAAAAAAAAAAAAGCAGCAGCATTTTATTTAGACCATCAATATGGTTTTCTAACTTCCAACATCTGAGCTCTGTAAGTGGAGCTGATATAAAGAAAAATTTTAATTCATAGACTTCCTGATTATATTAATTTGATGTTTATTTGTGAATTTTTATTTATTATCATGTGTGTGTGTTTGAGTGAGTGAGTCAGAGCAATAATGAAGGTCAAGAAGACAACTCTGGGGAGTCAGTTCTCCCCCCATTTTTGTGAGGCTCTAGAGACAGAACTCAGGGCTTCAGGCCTATGTGACAGGGCGCTTTACCCACTGAGCCATTTTGCCACTATTAAAAACAACTCTCAGTCGAGCAGTGGTGGTACACACCTTTAATCCCAGCACACAGAAAGCAGAGGAAGGTGGATCTCTGTGGGTTCTAGGCCAGCCTGGTCTACAAGACAGCCAGAGCAGTTACACAGAGAAATCCCCGCTCAAAAAGTCAACCAACCAAAAATTCTCTTTTGCAATAAAACAAAATATATCTCCCTGCCTAATTATGTCTGACTAAATTAGCATTTAAAAAAGTGTTGCCTGTTACTACCCAGTGTCTTCAGTTCTTAATTAACCCAACCGCAGTCTTTCTTCAACCGTGGGTGTGTGCAACTGAATGCGGCAGCCAGAAAAGGTACAAAGGACCAGAAATCAGTTCAAAATCCCACATGCAATGAACCCAGTGTCTGGCTGCACATGTGACCTCACTGTGGTTTTAATTCTGAACACACATTTTGCACTGTCTACCATCATACCATAATCCTCGCCACCTTAAGCCTCAGCTCAGATGCAGACGGCTGTGGGTTTGTGAACTGCAGTGCCTCTTACTATGCATATACTTTCCCGCTCCTATGGTTTAGTTACCGAAAACAAAGACGTTTAATATTTTTCCGCTGTTATGCTCCACAAGTTCGTATCGAATTAGTGTATCATTAGATTGCATGGCGTTTGATTTTAAAAACTGCTGTTTGCATTGCTGATTTGAGTTTCATAAAAATCCTGACAAGGATTCTGGCTTGAGAGTGAGACAGAATTTCCAGCAATTTCTGAAATGGCACTCTACACAATTTTGTCATTTTGTACTACATACTTATGCAAAGTAGCATTTTCAGCATTAACAATTAAAATCAAAATATCAATTAACTCTGGAAAATGATGAAGATGTTGTACATCGTGCAGAAAATACTCAGCCAAGATGTACTTCTTATGTAAAAAGACATACCCACCTCACTAATATGCAAGTACATTTTTCTCTAATGATAAAATTATATACACACCAAAAAACTGTTTTAAATTAATTTCCTTTATGTCTTTCTATTTTTGACTTGTATACCTGTCTTGTATACGTATGTAAGTCTGAGGTCACACAAACATTCCTTGGGAAAAGAGGTCATGAATGAAAAGTTAAGAAGCTCTGCATGGTTATTGCTGTGGAATAATCCTTCTGTACACTGTGTGAATATGTGTCGCTATGGTTGGTTTAATAAATAAGCTGACTGGCCAATAGTTAAGCAGGATAAAGTTTAGGTGGGAACGCCAAGCTGAGATTGATGGGATAAAGGAAGGGTGGCATCAGAGGAGATGTCAGTCAGCCACCCAGGGAGCAGGCATGTAGAAAATAAGGAAAGAAGCCATGAGCAACATGGTAGAGGGTAGGTAAGAAATAGGGGTTAATGCAAACGTAAGAGTTGGCTAGGAACAAGCCTGAGCTATCGGCTGAGCATTTATATCAATATTAAGTCTCTGTACATCTATTTTGGAGCCAGCAGTTGAGACAGCAAGATCTACAGGTTACCACCCCAATAACACAGACACACCCTTAAAAAGACCAGCTGTGCATTTATTTACATAAAGCCAAAGGACAGACTTAAAATCCAACATGATATCCCATGAGGCTAACAGTTTCACCACTGATCCGATCTTAAAAAGCTGTTGGTTTACTCTGCTTACTCGAGGATGGTGCTCTCTCCATGCTTCACTTCCATGTGCAGAACCACGAGGCATCTACTCAGCCTCAGTTTTCACAGAATTAGTATTGAGTCCAAAAAAGTCTTTTTTGATGATGTACCGAACACACTGCAAAATCACATTTCTTTCATGCCGAATGTCTGGAGCAAGAAGCTAAAATATACATTAAAAAAAGATTAGCTGTTTAAAACATTTCCAAGAAACACAACTTAAAATACCGTGTCCCTCCTTCAAACCTCAGGTTGTCAAACAGAAAAGAAAAAAAAAAATACCGTGTCCCTCCTAAAAGAAAGAGCACAGAACAGGAGAACAGATCTGTCAAAATACACATTTCCTTTTTCCATTTACCTTACAGCCAGACTACCTGGTTCACATTTGGGCTCCTCTAGGGAAAAAGAGTAAAGAACAGGAAAGCAGAACTTAAACTCATGACCTTTCCCCTACATTAAAGGTACAACACACACACGCACGCACGCACGCACACGCACGCACGCGCACACACGCACGCACGCACGCACACACACACACACACACGCACACACACAGAGGTGCAGCTGCAGGAGTGCTCTCCTGCACACTCGGTTCCTTGAGACAAGAACACCACTCAGCACAGAAATTCCACGGCAGCCTGGACAACTAAGACTCCACAGCCTCTCAGAAAGTCAGTAAGAAATATTAGAAAGGGCTGGCAATGGTAGCACAAGCCTTTAATCCCAGCACTCGGGAGGCAGAGGCAGGCGGATCTCTGTGAGTTCAAGCCCAGCCTGGTCTATAAGAGCTAGTTCCAGGACAGGCTCCAAAGCTGCGGAGAAACCCTGTCTCGAAACACCAAAAGAAAGAAAGAAACACTAAAAGAGGACCCCAATCCAAGTCTATCAATGGTAAAAATGAAGTGTGCTACGTACAGTAAGAGCTGAAACGAGCACGTAAAACAATTCCACACTCCCCGGTTTTCCTAACCACATCTGAAAGAAAGCTACAATTCCCTGGTATCCAGAAAAAGTACGTGACCAAGGAGTCGTGTTATTTCCCAAAAAGGATTTTATTTCAGTTGGATGTCTTTCTGATGTCTGTCATACAGAGCAGGAGCACACTTGGTGATCTTCGACAGCATCAGACAGACACCTGAAAACTGCAGCTGACTGTGCCAAACAGTCACACGCAGAGCACGTCCTCGATCTGATTTAACAGGAAGGACAAACAGGACACTAGCTACAGCAGAAGCCTCACCTGAACTGCAAGACTTCACTTTAGCGCCACTAAAACTGCTTCTCTTAGACAGGAGAAGATCTGATCTCTGAATAGCACCATTCCCATTTCTCAGAAGCAAGACACACTGCTCCCTTCTTGCAGCTTCAAGTGTTTAGTAAATGTTCGAATACATGATGCTGGTAAAGCCATTAAAGCCCAAGGCAGATACAAATAAAGGCACACTCAGAGGAAGGCAAAGGTGACTTGGGGTAGGCCACTTCAGGACTTGTCTTGACAGTACTTTTGGGCTGTTTCAAAGGCATATTTAAAAAAAAAAAAAAGATTCATTCATCCATCCATTCATTTTTATTTTATCTGTATGGGGGTCTTGCCTGCATGTACGTGTGTGCACCTGGGCCTGTAAACCTGGAAGGGAGTATTAGATACCCTGGGATGGGAGTCATGCACAGCTGACAGCCAGCATGTGGTGTTGGGACCTGAAGCTGGATCCCCTAAACTGTGCGCCATCTCTGCAGCCCTCAACAGGCATTTTTAAAACAGAAAACAATTTTCTTTTCCCTCAGCTTGCCACTGTATTTAGCTGTGCTTCCAATGAAAATGTAAACTCAACACATACCTCCTCTTCAGTGTTTAAACCTATTCTTAAATGTTAAGAAGTGATGGAACCTGTAATTGTTCTGCATGTACTGAACATCACCTATATGTCAAACATAGCTTTAGAGGTTAGACATCCACACATACGCGTTTCCAAGGAACACGCGAGCACACAGCACCCCAGTGACCCCACCTTTACTACATACGCACAGCACGCCAGTGATTCCCACCTTTACTACATATGCACAGAGCACCCCAGTGACCCCACCTTCACTACACACACACTGAGCACCCCAGTGACACCACCTTCACTACATACACACTGAGTACCCCAGTGACGCCATCTTCACTACACAGAGCACCTCAGTGACCCTACCTTCACTACATACAGAGCACCCCAGCGACCCCACCTTTACTACATATGCACAGAGCACCCCAGTGACCCCACCTTCACTACATATACACAGAGCACCCCAGTGATCCCACCTTTACTACACACACACAGCACCCCAGTGACCCCACCTTTACCACACATACACACACAGAGCACCCCAGTGATCCCACCTTTACTACACACACACAGCACCCCAGTGACCCCACCTTTACCACACACACACACACAGAGCACCCCAGTGACCCCACGGTTACAATGAAAGTACGGGTACCACGTTGTGAAGAAACAGTACTCACCATCTCCAGGAGGTATGGGTGACGTGTTCGTGGTTCAAATAATGGGTGGCAGTGGCTCCTTTTCCTCTTTAGGGCTACCTTCCTGAACCCATTCCTCTGGCTCTCCCACCTGGCTCTTGGGACAGTTCTACCCATTGTTTTGACACTTTGTCTTGGGCTCTTGGGAGGACTGCTATGAGGAATCTGGTTTTCTGGCAGAACATCCACTTCAGTCTTGATGGGGATTTCTACATGTGGAGAAAACAAACGTAAAAATAAAAACCAGGTCAAACAGTTTAAAAACAGCCAGAGAACTATAAGAATCCTCCCAGACATAATACTGGCTACCCAATAACTTTGTTTTTTAATGGTTTTCTTGAGACAGGGTTGCTCTGTGTAGCCCTGGCTGTCCTAGAACTAGCTCTGTAGATCAGGCTGGTCTTGAACTCACAGAGATCCACCTATCTCTGCAGCCCAAACGTTGGGATTAAAGGTGCCACCACCAATGCCTGACTTAATTTTCTGGGGGACGGGGCAGGGATTACCCAGTAACTTAAACCTAAAGACTTTACAGCAAGCTCCACCCCAACTAGGTGCTTTACCAATTATTAAGGAAACTACCTCAAGAGTATAGAAAGCACATCCAAAAATCATGGGACTCCTCAAATGAGTAACAACTACCAGGCAGGGCACAGGAAATATGCACGCAAACATAAAGACTCTTTGAAAACAATCAGAGAGAAAGACTATTTAAACAACCACGGTGTGGGAGGGGGGAGCGATGCCAGCCGATGACATCTGCAATAAGGAAGGGAGAAAATGGAAGCACATCGCCACACACCTCAAGAATGCACAGCTGTGCATGAATGGCCTGGACACCCCACTTGACAGACAGAAATGGTCAGATCAGAAAAAGAACAAGATCTAGCTGCTGATCCTACCGATGAACCAAAATGTAGCACTCCTTGCCTTATGGTGTGAACCAGCCTTATCTCTCCACTACCAAGGAAGCACACAACTGACGACTATGTACAGAAAGTAAAACATTACAGGAAGAGGACGGGGGACGGGAGAGATGCAACACACATGCCCATCAGAAGGATGCTGCACGGCCCCACCAGAACCAGCAGACTTCAGGACAAGGACTCTTGCCGGGGATAAAGGACAGCTTAAAGTGCTAATGGGTTGGATTCATGACAAACATGAAACACACCAGGTACAGTGCCCCACACCTGTCCACCCAGCACTGGAGAAGGCGGGAAGGTGCTGGTTCTGGTCTAGCCTGGGCTGCATGGTGAGGCCTTGTCTCTCAAAACAAGAGCAAAAACAAGCAAACATCTTATAAAGTATCAACTTTTTTATAAACGAGTGAGTGCGTGTGTGCGTGCGTGTGTGTGTAAACATGCAACAGGTCTTCAAGCTGGTAAGTGCTTTTATCCACTGAGCCATCTCACTGGCTCCAAAACAAGATTTTTCAAACTTAATGAAACTGAAAGAAGCAATATACATGGGCCAGCAAAACAGCTCTTTTTCTCCAAGCTGAGTTTAGGACCTAGGTTTAGTCCCTGGGCCCGACATGATGGAAGGGGAGAACTGACCTCTGCAAACTGTTTTCTGTACTCTGTGAGTTTGTGTACGCACACACACACACACACATACACACACACGCGCGCGCGTGCACGCGCGCACACACACAAACAGAGTTAAAAACAAAGAATAAATATACAAATCTATCATTAGAGAAGGAAGCTCCAACTCTCAGTAAACGGACAGAAGATGAGTGGAGATACAGAGGTCCCCACCAACACTAAAGACAGCTAAAGAAGATTCTATCCAGTGTGTATTCTTGTCAAGTTCACTGGCTAGGGTGGGGCCATGAGGATGTCTCAGTAAATTGGAAACAAAACAAAACAAACAAACAAAAAACCCAAAACCTAAAAGCATGTAGGTTACATTTTTGACTCAAATGGAATGAAATAAAACTAATGAACAGGAAACTAGGTAGAACCCTACTATTTAAAAACCAAGCAATACTTCTGAGTGCTACTCTAGAATACCCCACCCCCATATCCTGGCACACGACAGTTATAATTCTTGAAGTCTACATCTTCCTGTACACTCCCAAGGGGACAGATAGCTGGCAGCCCCTAAGGAGCTTCAGGATGGATGCAGGTGGGTGGTGGAATGACTTGCTCACTGCGGAGACCAGACAGGCTCTCTTAGGCCACCCTCCAGCTCCCAGGGAGGGAAGAGCTGAAGGCTAAGTGGATGCCCATTATGGGCAGAGTTCAGAGAACTCAGAAAGCCATACCTATGGAGAATTCTGGAGGGTGATGAGCCTAGAGAAGACACGGACACATGATTCCATCCCCCATCCCTTGCCCTGTGGACCAGTTTACCTGGGGGACATACTGACACTCTCTGTAGTACTCTTTATTTTACGGTAACCTTGACTTCAGTCACAATCAGGTGCACAGGTACAAAAACCTAGGACTTGCAACTGGCAACAGAAAAAGGCAGAGGTGGGACACCAGTCTGCAGCCCCTGGGAACTAACTCTCTCCAGGTAGGCAAGTGTGAGAAATGGGCCGAAGGTGTGGGCACTCAGTCATCTGTGCTGTGTGGGGAAAACCCTCCCTCCCAGTGGTCTTGGCAGTCAGTCTGTCCTGGTCACTGAATGAACATACAGAATAAACTGAGTTTGTTTCTTTTATCTTCAGAATACCCATATACTAAATTTCTTAAATTACCAGGTCAACTATGAAATATTTTAGAATAAAATTGAAAATATAATGCTTCAAGTCTGTAGAATTCAGCTAAGACAGCACATGAGGGCAAAGTTATAGCTTTGATGTTAATGTTGGAGAGGAGTCTAAAACTCACGAAATTTCAAGAGTGGCACACAAAGGGAGATGAAGAGTGAAGATGCACGGATCTGAGTGAAAACTGCTGAGAAATAATAAAGATCGATGAAGCCAGAGTTAGGGCCTGGAAAGATAAGTCCAGCAAATATCCAACAAGACTAAACAAGACAAAGGGACATGGGGACAATATTTAACACATAGAAAAAGTGAAAACCTTACTATAATATCACAAGGACTACTACAACTGACTAATTTTATACCGGTAAATTCAACTCAGAAGGAACAGGAAAGCTCATTAACCCTGTATCTATAAAGGAAATTTAATTCATAATGTAAAATCTTCCCAAAAGAAAAATGCTAAATTCAGAAAACTCTACAAAAATAAAAAAAGGTGAAAAAGAAGAAATCCTATACAAACCCTTAAAACCAGAACCATATCCCAAATCACACCAAATCCACCACAATCAAGGAAGGCCATGGGCCAGTGAGTGTCCCATATGAGTACAGATGCAAGCCTCCAACAAAATGCCAGCAGACCAAACCCATCAATGTAATAAAAGTATACCACACTGCTACCAAGCAGATTTATCTCACAAATACAGGTTCTGACACCTGAACACTGACTTCACAGTATCACTGCAATAGTGGAGAGAAAAATATAAACACTGTACAACTCACAGTCCTGTCTAAGACAGATTTCTGTACCTCCTCATAAACAGTAACTCTATGTATTTATTTCCCATGAATAAATATGCTGTGATACTCACCATATTCAAGTTTTACACAGGACCAAATGTGGAAATTGTATCTCAAAGGAATTATAGGGCACATATTTCAAGCGCAAACTTGTGTGTCAGACTGCTGACCTCAAGTCGACATCACTCAATAGTCTTCCGGCAAGCTAGTTATCTCTGCTTACACGTCCTCATTTGTGCAATGGAAGCAGTGGTTGGTACCCCAGTAACGAGGCAGTTATAACTTAAAGTAAAGCACACAGCCAGGGCCTGGCATGGAGTAGGCACTGTGGGTATTTGCCATGACCACATGAAGGATGCGATGCTTCTTCAGTGATGAGGGAAAGAGGAAGGAGAACTGCAACCATAAACCAGAACAGCTGGGACCCCCCTGAAGCCGACGGATGTAGTAATTAGAGCTGCAGCATCATTCTCTGTCACTCCTTAACCTTCAGTGTTAGTCACTCAGCTAAGGAGCACAAAGTCAGGTCAATCAGAGCTTAGACAGTCAATTTTCTAAGGAATAAGGACAAGGAGCCATTTATAATTTCTCTTAAGATCTGTCCACTAATTGTCATATATTAATATAATGTTCACCAATTCAAATCAGTTCTAAATACAGCTATGCTATCCTTTTAAGTTAAAATCATTGGTTTGTGGCATTTTAAACCAGTTCTCAGTTTGGGATTCTAATCATAGCTGAGTCAAGGGAGCTGTATGAAGACAGGAAAATCATCAGAGTGAACCACTTAAAACACTCCTTATTCACAATTCTGGCAGTCCCGGATTCAAACACACCCTCTCCCCTGCTTCAGTCTCGCGTGGGGAGCAGCCCTCTCTAACCTGCCTAGAAGACAGTTAATGTGAGACATCGGGTAGCGACCGGATGGTTTGATGAAGCTGAGTTCAAACGATAAAATAATTCTTAAGATCTAAGAGTACTAAACAAAGGCGTTCTCCTTAAGGCAAGGAGACTATTTAAATAGTTAAAATAAATTCACACAAAAATCTGAAACGTATTTATCTGCTGCTACTATAAAAGAAGCTACACACCCCTTTCCTGTTCAGGAAGACAGCAAATGACACAAAGCAGGGGCTCCAAGAGAATGCAATAATATAGTTGGCTTCTTTCCATTATCAAGTCCCCAAACCTAGATTTTCACATAGGTTCTGCTACACACTATGCTAACAAACCTGATGCCCCAGAAAGAGAAGGTGTGAGATTTCAAAGACTTCTAGCTTCTTTCCTTCCTTCCAATTTAAAAATGGCGGCAGCCTCAACCTGCAGACCAGAGTATGCAGAGTACTTATCAAATGCTTTATCTCCAGAGGGAAAGAAGAGAGCTTAGTTCGCCTTGTTTCTATGGGATTCATTAACCTGTTAATAGCTTTTCTCCTTATCATGTTATAAATACAACTGATAGGAAGGAAATATAATATGTGTTTAAAGAATAACTCCATCTACCTATCAGTATATGGGAAACAAGACTAAGAAACAAATACTGTTTTTCTTAAAGGTAAAAGAAGACAACCACCTGTTAAGGGATACGCTGATAAAGCCAAAGTAGCTTACATTTCAAAAATCCAAGTAGCTTTTAACTGCCAGAAGAGTCCATAGCCCTAGCAGGAAAAACATTCCCACATTACAGACAGATACATAAACACCAAGTTTTGTATCGAAGCCCAGCTCTTCCTTAGTCCACATCCGCCAAGTACACAAACACTGTCATCTGAGAGACGGCTAACTTCATCCAATTACATTCCCTTCATTATACACGAACACTTTATCTCTTACTCTTAACCCCAGCTCCGACTTGATCACACCTTCTCTGTCACAAACACATCAACTCTCACAGTAGGAAAGGCCTATATGCAAGCAGGACCAGGTTTTGCCAACTATAGGACATTGGTTTATTCACTAAGTATATACTACATTATTGGTGTGAATCCTGGATTAAAACTATACTTTATTAGATTGATAGCCCATCACAACTCGAGTATGTGGCCCTAAAAGAGAGGCTGTAGGAGGTAAACTGGCTTATCACAACAAAGCTATACTATCTGTTTGGAAAGTAAAACACGTCTCCTGGGCATTGCTAACTTCTCACACAGAATCTTGAAAGGGTTCCATTTCTTCAATCCTTTAAAATAAACAGATGAGGATTGGAAAGACAGCTCAGGAGTCAAGTGCCTGCCACACAAGGGCACCTGAGGACCTGACCTCTGACCTTCAGGAAAAAGCAGGGGGTGGTGGCATATATCTGTAACCTCAGTAAGCTCTGGGTTCAGTGCGAGATCCTATCTCAAAAAGGTGGGGAGCAATCTAGAAAGACATCCAATATGGACCTTTGGCCTCTGCACACACTCCATGTGCATATACCTACATGCATGTACAACAAGTGCAGGGCCACTATACATTCCAAGTGAGACAACTTATATAAACGTGTTCTGTAAACAGCACTGTGTCCAACAAACGTAAATTTTATTTTATTTCATTTCATTATTTTTTGGGACCAGGTTTCATATAGTCCAGGCTGGCCCCAAGCTGAGAATGACTATAAACTTCTGATCTTCCTGAGTGCTGGGACCTCTACTCCGCTATCAAAGGTGTTACAGACATGGCAAGGGCCTGAAATGGGACAGCATGTTGCATGCTGGATGCTACCATCGCTCAGCATGAACCAAAGGCAAAAGCAACAAGGAGTCTCACCCCGTCTCACCTTCTGGTTCACTCTCTGACCCCGAAACACTGCCGTAGCTGCTCATCAGCGAACACAATGCTGGTGTCACCTCCTTAGGAACCACAGTCCTCTGCGGCTTCTCTTCCTTATCAGACTCTACAACAGAAGGGAAAGAACGATTCAAAGAGGGTAGCCCAGAGCGACCGCCACCACTGAAAGGCCCGGCGACTTCTCATTGGTAAGGGAAACAAGCCATTTCTGATGACCTCTTTCATCTTCCCCACCACACACAAAATTCTAGGAGGGCTAAAATCTTTGTTTTAAATTTTTTTAAAAAGATTTATTTGTCTATTATGTATACAGTGCTCTGCCTGCAAGGATGCCTACATGCCATAAGAGGGTACCAGATCTCATTTTAGACGGTTGTGAGCCATATGTGGTTGCTGGGAATTGAGAATTCTCCAAGGGAAGCAGAGAGACAAATGTAATGTATACAGCCTAACTAACTTACCATGTTTTGTGGGTTATGGAATTTGGCCCTTTCCTAAATTAAATTAATTTACAGTCTCTGCTATTACAGGTAGCAGAAAAGCCAAAACACTCCTTGAGTGTTATTGGGCCAAGATCGTTAACTCTGAAAATTAGATTTAGGAATAAATACAAAAATTTGACTTTTTCATTGTTTAACATTAAAATAAACCAAAACATCTAAGTCAAAGAGTTCATGTAAATGAATCTAACCAAAGCTTCTAAGAACCCAATTCAACAAGCCAATATGAGAACATGGCAAGTACTGAAGAGGGGTTTGACTGCAGCCCAGAAAGCCTCTCTGTAGCCCCATGACACCACCTATTACATTCATTTTTGGCAGTTCTAAAACATCAGCACTGAACCAGACAAGCCATAAAACAGAGCTGGACTAAAGACAACTTGTCTATTCAACAAATCAATTCAGCCCACAACCAAGATGAAATGCTTCAAGACTGAGCCAGCAGTATTCATCGGGCCAGTCTAGGGAAACCAAAACACAGAAAACCTAAAACTAGGAAATCTAAGTATCTTTTTATGTGAACACTGGCTATGTACCTCCTCCACATAAGGTACGTATGAGGGATGAAGACACACCTACCATCCACATGACCAAAATGTTAGCTGATGCATTAACAATGTCTCAGCTATTCCTTGATTTCAAGCTAGACAATGACCTCATCTTGCATATTAATAAGGAGAAAGGAAAATATGCAGTTTCTATATAACATTATGAATGCTACATGCAGTCTGTTCCTTCACTGTGGAAATGACCATACAATATGAACTCTTCTAAGGCCTAAAGAAAGAAACTGACCCTGTAGTAGCCAAATATTATATTTTTTAAAAGTCTGATCTCACTTAGGTCTTATCAATCCCAAGATTTCATATGGCTTTTACAACTCTCCTGCCTCAGTTTCCTGAGATTTCTTGTAGCTTTTACAACTCTCCTGCCTCAGTTTCCTAAGTGCCGGGACTCTAGTGACAGACCCCCACATCCAATTTTGTTTCATTTGCTGACAAACATCAAAAAGGATAAGCCCTTTGGGGCTCATCAGCGGTCCATGACATCACTGACTTATTACTGGTGATGCTTAATTTGATTGCTGGGTGATCTGCCCAGTTTCTCTATACTTTTCTGAAGTTAGGATTTCCCTCTTCATTCCTTGAAATGAGCTACTATTCCACACTTAAATTTGAGTATCCACTCAAGTAAAAAATACCTTAAACCTTTGACATGTTAAAAGCACCACAGTTCTCAGTAGGTGTTCAAGGAACAGGTACGCTGCCCTTACAATCAGAGGACATGCACAGTACTAGTGCTGAGCTAGGAGCCACACTCTGAGGTTCCCCTATCAATGTGACTGAGCAGAAGCTTAGCCTCTGTGCTCTTCATCTCTAAATGGGCGTAATACCAGCCACATATACGGTCCTTACAGAAAAAAGCTAATATACAGAAAGCACACAGAGTACAAGTACCTTACTTAGTAAGTAGTAGCTGTGCTTCCAATCTAGCTCAGTCGAATTAGCCATCCTCTCATACTTAATGGACTGGAATTTTCCACAGAGCGCTATGAAAATGATGTCAGCATGACTCTCTGTGTGTACATGTGCCTGTAATTTATATTATTTTCCCATTTAGCTTACCAGAGTCACTGTGTATCAAAGCACTGAGAGGGTCCACATGAACCACGGATGGAGCTTCAGGCTTCGAATCTCTGGCATGAATGCCTGCTCTCTGTCTAGCCCCACCATTTTTCCATTTATGATGCTTACGGGGACTTCTGATCTTTGCCATCTGTGAATGTCTGGACATGCCCTTCATTTTGCTGGAATAAGAATGGAGCAAAAGAAACATGGATGTTAAATTGACCACTTACACCCATGACGTTAAAGAGACCAAAATAAAAGAAACACCCCAAAACAAGAGATGTCTACAGCAGAACTTTAAACACCCACTAACCACAAACACCTTACTCATCTCCAGTTACAAGTTTCCAGGAGTGTTTTGAGCCCTGAAAGCAGGCCATGCTGTGCCATCATTGGCAGAGTTTAGCTGGTGGCACACACAAACGTTGTCTTAGAATTTATACAACTCGCCCATTTTTATCTACTCATTTTTAAGGAGCTTCAAAGTTTGCAAAGCATTTACAAGTAAGTACATCACCTCCAGCAGATCCTCTCTACAAGAAACATTTAAGCCCTACAAGTAGAAAGAAAATGACATCTGATGGATTTACACAAAAGAATGAATACCTAAACAGGAAGCATTTGGGTATCATAGCCATTAGCCACCCAGTCCTCAACAGTGACTGAGCTGTGTCATGACCAGCCAATGTGCCTCACACCAACCTGACCCAAAATGCCAGTGACAAGTACTTCCTGTTGTTGTTTTGTTTTGTTTTGTTTTTTGTTTTTTTGTGACAGGGGTCCTCTGTAACTTTTTGGAGCCTGTCCTGGCACTAGCTCTTGTAGTTCAAAGCTGGCCTTGAACTCACAGAGATCCGCCTGCCTCTGCCTCCTAAGTGCTGGGATTAAAGGAGTGTGCCACGAAAGTCTAGCTTTTTTGTTGTTGTTGTATTTTTTTTTAAAGGGCACAATTAAGAGGTACATCTCTAATGTACACAAGGCACTCCAGGACAATATATTTGTACGCAACCAAGTATATAACTCCTGAAAATGAAGAACAACAAGCCCTTTGAGGCCGGAGTTGCGGCTTAGTTAAGAGCACTTCCTTCCTTTCTAGAGGACTGAAGCTTAGTTCCCAGCATCCACACTGGGCAGTTTACAATTGCCTATAACTCTAGCACCAGAGGATCTTATGGCCTCTTATGCCCTTTGCAGGCACTGCACACAATCGACCCCCACATATGCACACACATAATTAGAAAAAAAAGGTTTAAAAACAAAATAAAAAACAGTTAAAAACAAACACTTGAAGTGGTACTTCACCAAAAGAACATCCACATAAGATGTTCAACATTGTCAGCAACATTACCAAGTGCTGAGCAACAAATAGAGAAACCAGATGCAGTGAGAAGTCAAAATACTGCAACCACTTGGCAAACTACTAAAGCTAATCATATAGATAACCTATGGCATACCATCTGATACATGAAAATAATGAACATAGTAGCCACAGAAGACATGTACAAAAAAACTTTCTAGAATCTGAACCCTAATAACCCAAACTGAGAACAAGCCACTGTCTACTAATAGAATACCTCCACAACTGAGCTCTATATAAACAGAATGAATGAATTTACAACTATATACAGCATGGACGCACCTCAGAATTTTGAGACACAGAAATCACATTCAGGAATGCATAGTGTATGATTTTATTTATATAATTCTAAGAATAGGAATAATTTGTGATAATAAAAACAAAAACATGGTTAACGTTTATGGGGAAACACTGAACAAGACAGGGCTTTAGGGAGCTGGGTGAAGTAACGACATTCTGTTTGTCAGTTCAAGTGGTAGGTAAATGGATACCATTATGGGTGTGCACATGCTTGTGTTTGTGTGTGTGACAGAGAGAGAGAGTACACAAGCAAGAGAACAAGCACTCTTCAAGCTGTGCAGTTAAGACTTGTATATTTAAATTATAAAGCTAGTAAAAATAAAATGGAAAAATTCAAAGAAAGTGAGCGCAGAGGAAAGGAGGCCTCACACATTACTGGCAGGAGAGCACGGCAGCCAGGATAGATCCACTTTTTATTAATAAGCAAGTGGCTAACAGTTTGAATGCCACCAGGGAATTGGCTAAAACAATCCTGTGGGACTCGCTTAAATACTTCCCTAAAATGAACAGTCTGCAGGGAAGATCTTCATCGTCTCAAGAAGCACAGAGCAGAAAGCAGCACCATGGGAGGGGCTATCCTACCCTCCCTGTGCTGTACAGAAGGCTCCCGGGGGAGACTGGCAGGGAGACAAGGATGGGAAGGACTCGTTCAGAACTTAGCACACGTGTCAGGTAATAGTATTTTAAGACACAATTTAAAAGAATTTTTAAGCAAAAGCTACAGAGCAAGATTTCAGAATGGGTGATGCACACTGGTGCATTTCTTTTCTTACTCTGAAAGCACGTGCTTTAGAAGAATGTTGAGAATGCCTATGCACGCAACTCCACAAACTCACCCATACTGTGTTGTTGTCAACACCTCTCCTCTCCTCTCCTTTTCAAGCTGCAACTTTTTCTTCCTTTCGATATTGGCCAGAGTTGGGTAGTTTCTAGAATAAAAACAAAAAGTTATTATAAACTTTCAATTGGGAAGTAGAAAAAGACAAGATCTCCTGAGTAAATTGGGAGCATGGGGACCTTGGGAGAGGGTTGAAGGGGAGGGGAGATAGGAAGGGGAGCAGAGAAAAATGTAGAGCTCAATAAAATCAATAATAAAAAAAAGTAAACACTAAAAACAAGAAAAAAAAGAGAACTTTGTCAGCAACAGTTTTCACGCACAATCTCTGATGAATCCAGTTTTGAAGCGTATGCTTGCTGGACTTTTGTAATTCTTATCTCCCCAGCCATTGAGAATACGATGACCCACTGATGTGAATGGCCACTTTATTTTGTTAATTTGAACTGTCAACTAATATATCCTTGGTATATGTGTCAGTTAATAGTAAAACTACATGTAACACTTAGAAAAAATAACTTTCAGGCTGGAGAGATGGCTCAGAGGTTAAGAGCACGCGCTGCTCTTCCAGAGGTCCTGAGTTCAATTCCCAGCAACCACATGGTGACTCACAACAATCTATAATGGGATCTGGTGCCTTCTTCTGGCATGAAGGCAGAACACTGTATACTTAATAAATAAATAAAATCTTTAAAAAAGTAATTAAAAAAAGAAAAAAAACTTTCAATTACTTCTAAAATTTGAGAGAAAATGCAGTTTATGAGTCGCTGTTACTCACAGCTGCTTACACGCTCAGTAGGCAGCGCATGCTAGAATTCCAACTGCATAATTCACACATGTGCAAACTGCTCTAAGGTCTCTATTTATCATGTACCCATACACAAAGAAACAGCCTGCCTGGCCAGTTCTGCAAAATACATGCTATGCACATGCAAAGCCACCAAGTCTACTGAGGAGGATAGGAAAAGCATAAGACCAGCTGCACCTAAGAGAAAATATAGTCAAACACCCAGGAGAGGAATTTTCTTTTTGGGTGGGTGAGATATTTCAAGTTCACATGAAGAAGTCCACAAAGGGACACGAAACCAACTGGTCTGAAATGGTGCTAAGAGATGGCACTCAGGTGGAAAAGCATGGAATTTGTTCTAAATAAACCAAGTATAAGCAACTTAAGACCACAGAGAAGGGACCACAACCCAGGGTATTTTATATGAAACATAATTCAACCAAAGGAAATTGAACTACCAAAGGACGTTCATCCCAAAACACACCTACAGAGCTTATATTTAATCCCACAGGTAAGAGCAAGCTGCAGAAATGTTATAGAGGGCTTAGTGGTTAGGAGCACTGACTGCTCTCCAAAGGGACCAAGGACCCAGGTTCAATTTCCAGCATCCACCTAGTCACTAGGTCCTAGCGGCTCACAACTATCTGTAACTCTATTTTCAGGGAACCCAACACCTTCTTCTGACCTCACTGGGCAACAGGTACACACACGGTACAGAGACATACATGCGGGCAAAACATTCATACACATGAAATAAATTAATTTGCTGGGCATGGTGACACATGCCTCTAATCCCAGCATTCAAGAGGCACAGGCAGACAGATCTCTGTGTTCCAGGCCAGTCTGGCTTAACAGTGAGTTCCAGGGTCTAATAAAGGGCTATGTAGAGAGATCTTGCCTCAAAAAAGTTCTAGACATACAAGCGGGTAAGAGTGAAATTAGCTCTGACAGTCACGTGCAAAATGAGTGCTTTCCTTGATTGTTGGCACAGATGTATGGAGACACCGGTCCTAGAATCTAACAACAGGCACAAACCTTCACAGCAGAGAAAACATGAAAGAAGGGAACACAATTCTCACCATTCAGGCTGGTACCATCAGATACATCAACAAGAGTTCTGCCACTTTTTCTAAGATGTTTTTACCTTCTTTTACATGTGTATTACTGGACTGGGGTTACAGCTCAGAGGGAGAGTGCTCAGCATACACAAGCCCTAGGGCCAGCAGTCAGCATCACTAAACTAACATGCATATCTGCATTACTACTTGAGGAGCACACGTGGTGACTCCTCCGGGTTAGCTACACTGGAGAGAAGACTGGCAAAGGCTTCGGTGAGTGGTGAAAGAATCTGGGGAAAGACAATGAATTTCAGTAAGGACCGTGCAAAGCACATACCCAGCCATAAACAACCTCTATAAATAAGAGATGATGACTGCACATGCTATAAATAAGCACAATAGGAAAAGAGCAAGGTCATAAAAGATGAGAATCTGATAGCAGTCAGCAACACATACTTAAGAAAGCAAACATGACCAAAGGCTACACAAAGTGGACTTGGCCCTTAGAAGAGTGTGAATTCTTCCCTGGTCCTCAAAAACGGTCAGATGTGGTCAGGATACTTGTGTCAGTTGGGGGGAAACGCAATGCTGAGAAAAACTGAAATTTGGAAGGGGCTCAGAAGAGACTCAGAGATGACGAGGAGGGTGAAAGCTAAGACCTCTGCAGAAAGATGAAAGAAACTACTGCCGCCTGTAAAAGATGAGAAGCGATTATAAAGCAGCCGCTGGGAGGTCGGCCAGCAGCTGTTCTCCATCTGGAGACTGCGCATAGAGAAACAGGAACGGTAAGAAGTGTGTGATGATGCTCAGTCAGCCCTTCTCCCTGCACTGCCTTTCCTCACTATCCCAAGTGGATTGGTCCTGACACCACACACTCATTTCTGTCTCCTGTCCTTGGGTTTCTTTCTTCCTTTTTTAAAAAGATTTTATTTATCATGTATACAGTGTTCTGTCTGCATGTATGGCTGCAGGCCAGAAGAGGGCACCAGATCTCATTACAGATGGTCTTGGGCCACCATGTGGTTGCTGGAACTTGAACTCAGCACCTCCAGAAGAACAGCCAATGCTCTTTACTGCTGAGCCATCTCTCCAGTGCCTCTTTCTTGTTTTTTTAAGACAGGGTTTCTCTGGGTAGCCTCAGTTGTCCTGGAACTCACTCTACAGACCAGGCTGGCCTCAAACTCACAGAGATCTGCCTGCCTCTGCCTTCTGAGGGCTGGAATTAAAGGCGTGCACCACCACTGTCCAGCTGTCCTTGTGTTTCTTAGCTCTGTCTTGCCCCTGCCTATGCCCTGGGTCTCCAGCTATGTGCTTATGGGGCAGGAACCACCTCTGAGTGAAACTATGCCAACTGTTGTCTCTGTATGCGATCCAACTTTCTCCTTATACTCAAATTGACTTTTTCTCCTAGGCCTAATCTCTATAGAACACAATTCCTCTTTTCTCTCATTGAAAAAAAAAACAAACAAACAAAACAAAAAACAACCTTCTCTAACACAGTTATGTCACTGTATTTTAATTTCAAAGTCTTCCTGAATGTCCGAGATACAACATGGTTAAGTGGCAGACACTTCTGCTGGGCATACAGGTGAACTGGGAACACCAGAGCGAGCAAAGAAGGAAACGGAACGGCTCCACCTAGTGGACATCTGCCCTGGGACGCAGGGTCCACTTCATATACAAAGTGTCTGCCTTTCAGCTCAGGAATTAAGAATCACCTATTTTTGCTTTCTTGAGGGAAGCTATAGTTTTAAACACTGTAGGCTTCTCCAAATTTGGTTAATCTGAAAAAATAAAATAAAGATGAAGGAATAAAGGCAAAGATGTAATTTCTTCAGCACTTTTTTTCTGGCCATAAGTCCTGAGTTCAGGGATTCTTTCACAGGTTTCTAGCAGAGTATCTACACAGATGCTAGCATTCTAGAATGTCAAAGAACACACTGGCTTCCTCAAGGGCAGCTCTCAACAACAGCAATGTTCAAAATAAAAAGCATTATGCTAAACCATTGTGGAACTCACATTTTAGGGTGTATTCTTCAAAAGTTGAGCCTGAAGCAATATAAAATACATACTTGTATGAAAATACCTATGATACACTATCACATACTATGGATATATTTAATGGAAATTAAAGAAAAAAATAAATTGGGGTCAGAAAGAAGGCTCAGCGGTTAAGAGTACTGACTGCTCTTCCAAAGATCCAGGTTTGTTTCCCAGCATCCACATGGTGGCTCACAGCCTACTGTAACCCCAGTTCCAGGGGATCCAACAACCTCATCTGGCCTCCTTGGGCACCAAGCATACAAGTGGTACATCCATACACATACCATAAAAACTGAAATTCCTTAAGCTTCTTAAAAATATTATTTTTAAAGTATTAAAAAATAAAGAATAAATTGAGAATAGGTACCTAGAAATAATATAATTTCACAATTTTTTAAAAACTGCTTAATGAGCCGGGCGGTGGTGGCGCACACCTTTACTCCCAGCACTCGGGAGGCAGAGGCAGGTGGATCTCTGTGAGTTCATGGCCAGCCTGGTCTACAAGAGCTAGTTCCAGGACAGGCTCCAAAAGCTACAGAGAAACCCTGTCTCGAAAGAAAACAACAACAACAAAAACTGCTTAAAGAGAGAGTATATCTATCAGATGAACCAAAAATAAAAAAAAAAGTTTCCCACATTCCTTCTTTTCTGCCAACACCAGAACAAAGACAGACATTCCCACGCTCAGGCCCCAGATCCTACTAATGAGTGTATCACCAACACTTCTGAGTTTGTGACAGGATGAGAACCTGAGAAGTAAAATGAGAAAGAACCTCAAAGGAATTAAAAGGTGCTAAAAAAAAAAAAATACTCCCAGAACACTTCCTACCAAGGCACCATGAGAGGTACAAACAAACCTCACCCCAGATCCCCACTCCCGGTCCTCAGGTTCTCAAGTCTGTAACTCCACTTCAGCACTCAACATGTGCCTGCTCCTTTTCCAGCACTTCTGAACACCTGCAGCCTACACTCTGGAAACCGGAACCAGATACACCTGCTCTCCGTGAGGAGCATTACTAGTAAGTGGTAAACCTTGCTCCCGCCCATCCTTTATTCAAGAGGATAAGGCTTTGCTTTGAAAAGCAACAAACTTAAAACTGTGCCACCAAGCACAGTCAGAAACAGCTGCATAGTCTCCCTCTTGGCAATTGTGTTTGCATAGTCTCCCTCTTGGCAATTGTGTTTGGAGGACATTCCATCAACTCTACCGCCACTAAAGATAACCAAGCAACCTACTTCTAGATAATGAGGTTTGTATGGAAATCTAGTTAAAGCTGAAACAAATCTATTGCTTTCCTAATAAAAAGCTGAAAATTAGGCTATATATGCCTTATATATGCAAAATCAAAATGAAGAACAGTAAAAGCAGCTTGCCCAGTGGTGCCAACAGCAGAAACAGTATCTTCAACTTGTTCTTTACTAGGAAGGATGGCACTTGGCACCAAGTCATAGAGGCAAGGATGCTGCTCCATTTTCTGGAGTACACAGTCACCGATGCAAGCCCCTCCAGCCAGACCCTTCTCTCTGAATGCTTCTCACGGTCAGCCAGCACAGCTTGAGTTTAAACCTCTCCCCAACATGGTTTGGCAGTTACTTTTAAAGTAAAGTATTTACGGCGGGCAGGGGTGGTGCACACCTTTAATCCCAGTACTCAGGAGGCAGAGGCAGGCGGGATCTTTGAGTTTAAGGCCAACCTGGTCTACAGCGTGAGTTCCAAGACAACCAAGGTTACACAGAGAATCCCTTCCTGAAAAACTAAAGCTAGGGGCTGGAGAGATGGCTCACAGGTTAAGAGCACTGGCTGCTCTTCTGGAGGTCCTGAGTTCAATTCCCAGCAACCCACATGGTGGCTCACAACCATCTGTAATGAGATCTGGCGCCCTCTTCTGGCCTGCAGGCATACATGGAGGCCAAACACTGTGTACATAATAAATAAATAAATCTTTAAAGAAAAAAAAAAACTGTTAAAACTAAAGCTAGTGCTTCAACTGCATGTGGCTTTCTAGGCACCTCACTATTTATTCACTATTTCCCATGAAAGTGAGTCTTGGTGATCTTAGCCATAAACAGCAAAATGTCTACCTTCTCAATTACAAAATGCTGGCTTATGAGATGGCTTAGCCAATAATGGCACCTGTGGCCAGGTCTCATGACCTGAGCTCAATTCCTGGAACATACGTGGTGGAAGAAAAGAACCAACTCCCTAAGTTATCCCCTGACCGCCACACATACACACAAATAAATAAAAATATAAAACAAGTAAAAAGCAAATGTTTACCCCAACCTTCAAGATAAACTACTGCCAAGCCATTATTAAAAGACATGATCTCTATCAACACACAAAGCCTGCTAAGATTTCTCATGAGCACTTGAAAAATCAGATTCTCCCAGAAACTTTCTTCTTGAATCATTTGCAGCAAGAACCACAAGGGGGAGCTCTTAAGCCACTTAAGAACGTGGGCTTTTAAACAGGGATTGATGAATTGTCTTGGTGATTCTGATATTAATCAGAAACCATAGCAGGGAACCAACAAGACGGCTCAGAGGGCAGATGCACTGGACCCAGCCTGACAACCTGAGTTCAATCCCAGGAACCCACACGGCGGAAGGAGAGATCTGACTCCTACAAACAGTCCTCTGACCTCCATGGTGACATGAGTACCCGCAGACACACACATGCACACCTTAAAAAAGGAACAAAATCATAAAAATGTAAATATAAGATACATTACTGATTTCAAACCATGACTATGAAGCAGTACAACACACTTTGACCAAACTTCTCTAAAATAAAAAGGCATTGTTGAAAACATAACTTAAAAACATTGTTTCTCCAATTACGTTCTTATGTATTGAAACAGAATTATATGCATAATAAAATAATTCCAAACCCCATTTACATATAGTAATATTACATGTACCACTTTTATTTATGGCACCAGATGATATAAACAGCTACATAAAAGATGTCCTTAACCTCTCCAATACTTAACTTACTCAAGAATACAAAATCCAAAATAGTTCTCCAATGGGACAGTCAGTACAGGCATCTGTGCTAAACAAGCTGAGAGAAGGTTCCATATTTAAAGACAGGAAAGGCTTTCCTGTAGACTCGGGATGAGTAAAAAGACCCTAAAGGTGGCTGAGCCGGTAAGCAGAAATTCATGGATGCGGAAGCTCACCTTTCTGTGAGGGAGGCAGCATAATGACAGAACTAACGAGTTCAGCTGGAACTAGGACCTTTAATCCCAGTAGTCAGGAGGCAGAGGCAGGGGGATCTCTGTGAGTCAGGCCAGTCTGGTCTACAGAGTTCCAGGACAGCCAAGGCTGTTACACAGAGAAACCCTGTCTCAAAAACAAAAAAGTTTAAAAAAAGAGAGAGAGAGAGAAAGAGAAAAGAAGAGAAAAGAAAAAAAAAAGTCCAGCTGGGCCGGGTGACACAAGCTATGACCCCAACACCCTGGAAGCTGAGCGGCAGCAGGATTGCCACGAGGTGAGTTCCGAACAGCCAGGGCTGTTTAGTAAGACCTTTGTCTTAAAAAAAAAAAAAAAGACAAAGAAAAAATAGCCACAAAAACTCACAAAGTTGTCAAAGGGTCAAAAAACCTATATAAGACAGACAAAAAAGTCTACCTGCTACCCAAAGCTCTGAATAATGTAGAAACAACCGAAAAACAAGTCCACACTTTGAATGCTGATTACCAATTCTTTTGAGTTTTGGCATTTTGGCTAAGAAAAAATATGTATTAACATGTTCGAATTGTACACTACAGATCACTTGTATAACTGAGTAACAACTACAAAATGAACACGTCACTTCCTACTACCACAGGAGAACCAAGTAAAGAAAACACCGCATTTCTCACTAGTCAGGCCAGTCCCTAAGACAGCTGTTCACCTGTCCACCTGCAGAGCACATCACAGCTGCTCACCTGTCCACCTGCAGAGCACATCACAACCTGCTCACCTGTCCACCTGCAGAGCACATCACAGCTGCATGGCTTTCTGAACAGGACTTAGTGACAGCTCAGACTCTGCCAGACAATGGAATGAGTGAGCTCAGATACTGATAAGGCTGATGTGATGACCAGAAGGGGCTCACTGTAAAGATCGGAGCTATGGATAAGGAGCCATTTTAATGTCCCTCAAAAGAATTAAACACTTATAAAGCAGCTGGCACCACTGAACTGGACTAGCAGCCTCCAAGGGATGAGACTAAGCAGCAGAGGAAAGGCTATAGTGTCCAACAAGTCGTCTCCATCCCATCCAGCGGGTACCACTTTCAGTACCACTGCTGTTAGCTTTCCAAACCCTGAGTGTCAGACAGAGGGTGGAGTTAATGATTGTTTATCCTATAAAAAATATTATGGAGAAGATTAACCAACACATAACAACAAAAACAAAGAAAAAAATCCCAGATACTTAAGTGGTGGCATAAGAAAATAAAAATAAAATGTGACTGTAAGGACACGACACAGAGGAAGCAGAGAGCTTCACACAGAGCACATGACAGTTCCTCCAAGACACTGCTTCATGGTTACCACTCCCTGCATCTGTCTGAGGCTCCCTCACCACTCACTTTCAAGGCTGTCTTCCCATTCTATAGTCCCTCGGGCAGCAATTCTCAACAAATGTAAGAACACAAGCTCAGTTCCAGGGGCAAGGTGCAGCAGTATCAGGTCTAAGACGAGGGAAAGCACACCATCGTGACCAATGCCGCCGTGTGTGCATTAAGCTATGCTCTAAGGTCAAGAGTCCTAAGCATCTTTCTCAGATTCTAAAACTAGCTTCTTGCCAGGCTGGAGGGCAAAGACCTGTAATCCTAGCTAAGGAAGGGTAAGAGAAAGGACCAGGAGTTCAAACACAGCCTGGGCTACTGAATGAGTCAACATCAGCCTGAGTAATGCAGAGTCCTTGTTTTGAAAATAATTTAAAAGAAAGGCTGAAGACACGGTTCAATGGTTAAGAGTACTGGCTGCTCTTCCAGAGGACCCAGATTTGATTCCCAACAAATACACGGTGGCTCACAACCACTGGTAACTCCAGTTCCAGGGAATCTGATGCCTTCTCTGGCCCCTCAGACACCGAGCACACAAGGCGCATAGACACCCAGAACAGTAAAACAGACACAAAAATAATTAAAAGCTTCTTCTTAATTAAAGACAGCTAGGGACTACAGCGCAGTGCAGAGCATCTGTCTAGTATAAGCAAGGCCGCAATCTCAATCCTAATACTACAAAATAAAAAAATTGAAAACGAATGACCTCTTGTGTTCATATCTGACTTTCCTTCTTCTGTCAATTCTAGGAAAACAGAACTGTGGTGGTTTAAGAATGCCCCTCTAAGACTCAGCTATGTAAACACTTGGCCCCAATTGTGGCATTGCTTGAAGAGGTTATGGAGCATTTACGTCAATGAGCCTTGCTGGAGGACGTATGTCTCTGGTAGCTGACTTTCAGGGTTGACAGCCCCGCCACTTCTAGCTCACACTGTTTTCTGGTTTACCAAAAAAATGTGATCAGTTGGTTTCCTGCTGCAGCTGCCCGCTGCCATGATATTCCCGCCATTATAGACTCTAACTCTCTGGACCCATAAGTCCAACTAAGCATTCTTCCCTGAATTGCTTCTGGGTATTTTATCAAGGCAGCAGGAACAAACTAACATGAGGACGTAATTCTGAAAGTGCCTCATCCTCCTAGCAGCTCTGCCTCAGCCTTCTGCTGCAGGGTCCAACACACGAGAAGACAGGAGAACGGAGCTCCCGGCGGATTTCTCACAAGTACACTGTAGCCAGACAGCAGCTACGCCATCTCTGCTAATATATGTAAAGCCACGAGTTACACAGTAAGGCTCACATCTCTTAAACATTAATTACAGGTAAGGACAAGTACATGGACATCTTGTTCACTGCCATACCCACTCTGCCTAGCAGAGAGCAGTCATTCAGCTGTGTGCTTAAACAAAAATAAATAAATAAACATAGCAATTTTTTTTTTTTTTTTGGTTTCTCTCTGTGTTAGCCTTGGCTGTCCTGGAACTTACTCTGTAGACCAGGATAGCCTCAAACTCACAGAGAACCAAGTGCTAAGATTAAAGGCGTGCAAAACCACTGCCCAGCGTATTATACATTTAAATATCATTACAAGCCCATTATTGCCCCGGACACGGAACATCTAGTAGGTGGCATGATAGCTCTCTTCATCTTCCATATAGTTTCTTTATGGCACATCTGTTATTTAAGTGGAAAGTTCCTGCAACTCCTCCCCAAATTATACCCTATAGCTTCATATACTGTAGCTTACAGTTCTCTTAGAGTTAGCATTGTAATTCAATGAAGCTCACTACTCTTAGTCACAATGTACCACTACTGAAGAACACAAAATCAAGCCCAGTCACTTTCAGTGAAATTTCTACAATGTTATAGGAGACCACATCTCTTTTCACAGCCATTAGAGCCAGGCTGGCTGTTATGTTGAAAGACCCAGTCTTGCCACAGGAAAGAAAGTTATTTGTTAGGTTAACGATTCTTTACTCACTTTCTTCTTTCTTCCCTCCATCTTGCAATCTCTTCTGGAGTGTCTAGCTTGATCTTCCTCATACCAGGAGCATGCATCTAAGGGCAGAAAGCCTGCTGAACATCAGGAAGCATGCTATGTGCTCTTAACTAAACATGGCATTGTATCCAACATTAAGCTTACAAAGCAGAAAGTACTTCAAGCTCACTAGTATTCTCACTATGCCTGATCTCTTAAAGGAAAAACAACCACTTCTCATGTAGCTGGATCAATCTGATGAACGATAGTGGGGAAAACAGGATAATTTTTATACATAGATGCATAACCCATTTTTTCAATTGACATTAAATATCCAAGTGACCAACTTGCCAAAAAAATGGAAGATGACAGATAAAATTAGTAGACATGACCATTTTTCCACACGTCTTTTGTTTCTGTGTGTGTGTACATGCAAGTGTCCTCAGACACTAGGCTACTGGATCCCCGAAGCAGGAGTTACAGGCAGTTGTATGCTGTCCAACGTGGCTGCTAAGAACTGAACTTGAGTCCTCTGGAGGGGCACTACGAGCTCCTAACTGCTGAGCCAGGCTGAAGCACCCAGCCACAGTTGTTTTAAGAAGCATGGCGTGGTCAAACCAGCAGACAACTTGCAAGTGCAAGAATCAGTTCTAGGTAGGCAAGTCACTCCTCTCTGTCTGCCAGAGGAGCCAAGAGCTGTTTTATCTTGCACGGTTTGAGGCTGAAGTAGAGTAAGCGATGTAAAACTTCTTCAAAAAGCACAAAACGTTGCATGAATATAACTATTAGCATTCACAGAGAACACATGTTAAGAGGGTGAGAAAAGTCATAAGAACTTACATTTTTCCAGTGGAACTGAACAATCTTCTCATGTGCACTAAAGGAGCAGTCTACTTCAGGGCACTGCAAAGTTTGACAACAAAAAGACTATTCAGCGATGGTCACAATTTAATGGTTCACACCACCAGGGGTCTATAGACTATGGCCCAACAGCGTGGCAAAGATCACCCTGCAACAGCTGCACTCAGAAGGGACTGGCACCCTTGGGGAGAGCAGCAGAGCCACTCACTCATCTCTGCCTCTGAACCAAACTGAAACATCCCTAACTCCTAAAGGCGAGGCACTGCTGCAAATCAATGTTTCCAAAACAAGAATTTTCTTAAAAGCGAACAAACAAAAAACAACTTTTAAGCATTCTAATTGGCTTAATATTTTCTTTCTAAATCATCTGGGTTATATTTAGAAAATAGCTAAAAAGAGCTAATTCAAACTGTAAGATTTCAAGTTAGAAATCCATTGAAGATTTGGCATAGCATCTGTCAAGATCTAAAAGTAGTCAGGCGGTGGTGGCGCACATCTTTAATCCCAGCACTTGGGAGGCAGAGGCAGGCAGATCTCTGTGAGTTCGAGGTCAGCCTGGTCTACAGAGTGAGTACCAGGACAGGATCCAAAGCTACAGAGAAACCCAGTCTCGAAAAACAAAGAAACAGGGGCTGGAGAGATGGTTCAGTGGTTAAGAGCACTGACTGCTCTTCCAGAGGTCCTGGGTTCAATTCTCAGCACCCACATGGCAGCTCACTACTGTCTGAAGATCCAGTTGCAGGGGATCTGACACCTTCACACCAATGCACATAAAATAAAGTTAAATAAACCATAAATATATATATATATATAAAAGAACAAAGAAACAAACAACACCCCCCAAACAAAAAACAAACAAACAAAACAAAAAACCAAGAGACCTAAATGTACCTAGTTATGGTTTAAAAAAAAAAAAAAAAAGAAAAGAAAAAGGCCAGGCGGTGGTGGTGCATGCCTTTAATCCCAGCATCCGGGAGGCAGAGGCAGGTGGATCTCTATGAGTTCGAGGCCAGCTTGGTCTACAAGAGCTAGTTCCAGGACAGGCTCCAAAGCTACAGAGAAACCCTGTCTCGAAGGACAAAAGAAAAAACAGAGAAAATGTTAGGCGTTGCTCAGGGCGACTGCAGGGGAGACCCAGCTCTCTCCTCTCATGTAGTCATGGCAGGGCACACATACACAGAGGCTGCCGTGCTCCTCCTCTCCAAGGAGCAGAGGGTCCCCCCACCCCCAAACTCCAACTTCCAAGCACTGTCCCCACGGGTCAAGTCATCAAACATTTCTTTCTGTAAAAACTATGAACTTACAAGGAAAATAAGCTTGGCACTTTTACCAAAAATACAAATAAAAGGACATATATACATCAGTGCAGAACAACCAGGAAAACGTACTTTTGTATGTTCAGACATGTGTATGTCATATTTTTCTTGGTTTTTAAAGCCACGGTCACAGGTATCACAGAAGAAGTGGAAAACTGGTTCCTTTCTTTTCTGTAAACAAGCAAAAGCAGTAAGACTGTTGTAAGAAATCTCAACCAAACACAACTATGCCAGGAATACACATCTGATTTGCTTTAAAACACACCCCTGGGGTGGGGGCTTCTTTTATTTTTTTAGCAATATAGCAAAAGGCAGGCACAATAAAAATTTAAATCTAAAAAGAGCTAATTTAACCTGTAAGATTTCAAGTTAGGGACTCAATGAAGATTTGGTATAGTATCTGTCAAGATCTAAAGGTACCTATTTTAGGTTTAAAAAAAGAGAAAGACACAGCGTCTCACAAAGGACATTACTCTATACTAGAATACTGATATAGTAAATAATCTCCATCTTTTAAATATTATGTTACTGTTAACATCAAATGGACTGTTAGAAAATACACTACACCTGCGTAATACTAATAACATGAGTTACATAGTTCTCACAATAAGAGGATGTTAATGGCAAGGCGACACCAGCGGTCCTTAATCTGTGGGTCACGGACCCCTTGGCGGGGGGTGGGGGAGTGGGAGTGGAAGAGCTCACATATCAGACATTTACATTACAATTCATAGCAGCAGCAAAATTACAGTTATGAGGTAACAACAAGATCATTTTATGGCTGGGGGTCACCACAACATGAGGAACTGTATTAAAGGGGTGCAGCATTAGGAAGGTTGAGAACCACTGTTCTAGACAGTACCCAACTTACCCTAAACTAATTGTGCAACTTATACAAAGAGGAAAAAACATGACCTGTCAGTTAGGTTCAGAACATTATAAAGAAAACCTATTTTTGATACAGTATTTGGCCTGTGACATTAAACCAGGCATGATTCCCCGTTCAAAAAAATGGCTTCCAGGCCAGAGATGCCTCAGCAGGTAAAACTACCCGCTGCTCAGCCTTAGGATCCACACAGTAGAAGGAGAGCACTGACATCAGTAAGTTGTTCTCATTCTTCCACACACACACCCAACCCCAACAAAATAAATGTAAAATAATAATAAAAAACAAACAGCTTCCAACAATGACAAATACCCATTGCTGAAAACAAAAACAACAACAAAAAGCCCAAACCGTACAACCTGAGCAAACAAAAAAGAAAAAGAGAAAAGGCTTTCATAACAGTGACAAATACCAGGACAAACAAACATTAATAGCACAATAAATCCTGTCTGAATTTAAGACATTATGTGCACAGCTTGGGAAAATAGAAACTCCCTAAATTAGAAACATTAGATTATAGCTTAATTGAAGTTAACAAGGAAAAAAGGGGGATCTGCTTTTATAGCCAATAAAGATTCTTCTATGCTAAAAAATAACAAGATTATGAAAAATAAAAGATCTGTCATTACAATTTGTTTGTGCTTCCAACTTAGTAAAAAGCTGGGACTTCCATTCTTCATAATCTTTTATACTTCACCGAGGTTTAATAATACTTACATTTATTTGTAAGCATAATCCTCAATTATGTTTGTGTATCCAAACAGATTTAGCGTTCTTTCTTTTTCTATAATTTCATCATTTATTTTTCGAAAATATTTTGCTTCAACCTTTTGCTTAGAAATCCTACCCTACTAAAACGCCACATGTCCATAACGGATGTGAAACACAGGATATGAGCCAGGCGGCGGTGCCTCGTGCCTTTAATCTCAGCACTCGGGAGGTGGAGGTAGAGGCAGGCCCTATCTCTGTGAGTTCATGGCCAGCCTGCTCTACGAGAGCTAGTTCCAGGACAGGCTGCAAAGCCAGAGAGAAACCCTGTCTCGAAAAACAAAACAAAACCCCACATGATATGAAGTAGTAAACATAAGGATCAAAGCACCACACTCATCTCAGAAATACCTTCTTTTTCTGTTTTCTGTTTTGAGGCAAACTGAAGTCATTGAACTGTGCATTGTGTGTTCGTGGAAAATAAGAACGTGTAACTAAAAAAGAAAAGAGAGATTCATTTAAGATTGCAAATGTACAATTATTTATTAATCACCTTTTCCCCTTAGATTAAAAAAAAAAAAGTGTAGGTAGCAAGTGAGTGCAGGTCCCCACGGGGGCCAGACGACAGTTATGAGCTCGGCTTCTCTGAAGCTGGAATTACAGGCAGCTGAGCGCCTCCCAATGAAAGTGTTGAGAACCGAACTCTGGTCCTCTGCAAGAGCAATAGACTTTCTCCACCGCCAACCCCTACTAATCCCGTTCTAAAACATACGCGTACAATCATTACTTTCTAATACATAGTTTTATTTCCTGTATTGTATTAGGGAGATAGGAAGCCCCTAAAAGGTAATGATTCTTATATGTTTTGCTCATTGCTATGTAAGTGGATCCCAGTAACAGTTGGACTGAGCAGGTAAGAGGGAAACCTAGTGGGACATATTTTGAATACTTATTACCAGCCTCCAAAAATGCAGGGCAGAACTGAGAGATGAAAGGGGAAAGCTGGGAGGGAAAAACAGAAAGCAAAGGGGTACCACCAGGAGCAGCAGCTTACCCGAAGAGTGGTAGGACGTGTGATACGCGGGGTAACCATTAGGAGACAGCCCCCAGTACCAAGGCGCCGAGGCTTGGAAATTCCAGACCGGCTGGCCGCTGAACTGATGTTGTACGTCTGGCGGGGCCTGGGCATCGCAAGGAGGCTGCGCTGCGGGAAGAAGCTGAGCATCGAACGGGGGGAGCGCTCCGGAGGGAGGCTGGGTCTGCACGTGGGGTTGTCCCTTTTGGCACGGCTCGGACCCCGCCGCCAGGGACGACACAGGAGGTGGCGGCGGTGGCATCATGGCCCAGAACACCCAGTTGTCGCGCGGCGGGGCAGTTTCGCTCGGAGTCCCCGACGCGGGAGTCACCTCGGAGGCTGAAGGCCATCCCGCGGGAGTCGGCTCTGCCATGCCACCTAGCCAGCGTGCAATTGCCGAACTAACATTAAGCGTCACTTCCGCTTCAGCCGTCTGACCTATGAGCCAATCGCTGATGGCGTCATCATAAGAAGCCGGAAAAACTTCCGGCCTTGGCTGCAAAGCTTGGTTCGCCGTCGGGGCTGGGTTTAACCTGCGTGTGCAGGTTGAGTTGGACTGTGAGCGACTGTGCGTCGCAGCGAATGGCTAGGGACCTGATCGGGCCGGCACTGCCGCCAGGCTTCAAGGTGCACGCGACAGCTGAGGACGAGGAGCGGGACCCGAGCCCGGGTAAGCAGCAGCGGGCTCCTGCACTCGTGGAAAGGGTTGTCGAGCACGGCGGAGTGGGCGTGGTCAGCCCAGAGGGGCAAATTGGTCACGTAGGGATGTTTGGGGCCTGATCATTATTAAAAGGACGATGCAGTCCCAATTTGCGATTAATATGAACCAGATTGTGCTGTGACAGGTTTGTGCTAACTGATCAGTCTTCTTCCGGTCCGTCTGTTTAACCCTCCCATCAACTGTATAAGAAAAGATCATAGTACATATGTTACAAATGATGACAGCGGCTGGAGAATCGGTGCCTAGGTCACACAGCTGGTCAGTGATGAAGCCCAAAATAGAACCTAGTATCTCTATCCCTTTTTGAGTTAGAAGACCCTTGCCAAAGGTCCTGTGGCTCTCTTGTCCCCGACCTGACTTCCTGGCCTTTCTTTCTAACATTCCATCTTACACACGCAGCCCAGTGCTCACAGGGCTCGAGTTTATGCTTCCTCAACGATAAGCGGCTTCTTTTGGCTGCTCTGGTTGTACATATATGCCTGACAACTCCAACACATCCTTCAAATCCCAAGTTAAATGTTACCTTCCTGAGCATTGTCACGTCTTCTTCGGGGTTTTTCTCTGCCCAATTACACTAATATTAGCACACTCCATTTGAATAACTTGTTGACATGTCAGTATTCACCATTTCACTATGTCTTGTAACAATGCGATAGACACGGTCTTTATGCCACATCAACGCCTTTCACTCTTTCATGCTTTTCTGTCTTTAATGTTTGTTCCAATTTGCAGACTGGGAGTGAAAGAACAAAGCTGAAAGGATATTGCAACTATTTCCTAAATCCTATTTTCCTTTTCTGGCTACCCAAAGACTGTTTCCACCAGAGTCTTACTTCCAGATGTTGGTTCTAGTGTAGCTGTTTTTAAAAACTCCTTTTATTGCCGGCAGTAGTGGCGCACGCCTTTAATCCCAGCACTTGGGAGGCAGAGGCAGGCGGATCTCTGAGTTTGAGGCCAGCATGGTCTACAGAGTGAGTTCCAGGACAGCCAGGACTACACAGAGAAACCCTGCCTCAACTTTTTTTTCCTTTTCTTTGTTTTATCAAGAAGTTTCCACTCAATTGAGTTTAAAGAAGTGTGAGTGAATTATATTGGGTAAATTCCCTGCAATCTATTTGCATATTTTAATGGTGGCAGACATTTGAGTAGATTCTGGTTTTTTGACTCTTACAAAGAGTGACACCATGCACTGTGTGTACATATTATATATAAATCTTGTGTTATATCCCATCTTCAGAGTCCTACCGATTTACCAAAGTCCTCAGCAAGTATGTGATTCGATTCTTCCGTGTTCTTCCTAATAATTTTTCTGTCCTGGAACTTGCTCTGTAAACAAAGCTAACCTCAAACTCCTGCGATCCACCTGTCTCTGCCTCCTGAGTGCTGGGATTAAAGGTGTGCTCCACCTTTATCCGTCTTTCCTCTGTCTTTTTAATCTAGTGTTTCAAAGCAGTATTTTATGGTAGTTTTAATTTGCATTTCCTTGTGAGAAATGAAATTGACCACTTTTCTTATTTTTATCATTTTTACCATTGTGCTATGATAAAGTCTTTTGCTCATTTTATATTGAATTCAATATAAAATTTGTCTTAACGATTTGTAGAGTTTTAAAAATTATCATACAAAGCCTTAGGTTTCATTATTTATCTTCATGTGTCTGTGTGTGGGTGTGTTCATGTGAACACAGGTGCCTGAGGAGGCTAGAGGTTGTGGGATCCCTTGAAACTGGAGTTACAGGCAGTTGTGAGCCTCCTGATACGGGTTCTGAAAACCAAACTTCAGGGCTCTGCAGTGTGCACTCTTAACTGCTGCCCGACCTCATTATGGCATTTTTAAACAAAATTTGTTTTTGTTGATTCTTCTCCCCATCCCCCCTCACACCTCTTATAGCCTTCACCCATCACCCATAACTTCCTTTCCAAGTACAGCTCTGGAGGGAAAGGTACCCTGGGTATCAGAAACCAAGCAATACCTACAGCTGTGAAGGGAAGGTTTCCTGGAAACCTACACCTGTGAGGGTAAAGGTATCCTGACTTGTCAGGAAGTCAGGCTATAACTGAAGCTAGGGCCCAGTGGGGGATGGTCTCCCTGAAGGGTGTGGCAATCCTGCGCCTTTCCAACAAAGAGCCAGTACAGTGATCTGGTCTGCTTCCCTAAGGCAGTTTCTCAGCAGAGATGTCCGTTACTTCTCTGCTCCACTCTGCAGAGAGAGATTCTGCTTTCACTCCTGCAAAAGAAGGTCTTCACCCAAAACTCTTCCAAGAGATTTATTTGGGAAGGAGGAATCCAGAAGAGTGGCCGCATCTGCCAGGGTGGAGAAGGGCAACTGCCAACTGAACAGGTACAGGCCTTACATAGGGCTTCTTAGAGTTTTTCCAGGCAGGGAGAAGATTTTCAGGATGGGAATTGGTCAGATTTCAATCCCCTGAGCTTGGACAATCTCAGATTGGCTAGATTTTGTGCTCGGGAGATTGGTTGGTTTCATGCTCAGTTAGCCAGGGGCAGAGTGTGTTTCTTTGGCTATGGTTTCGGGACCAAAGTGTGTTTCTTTCACTGGCTCTGGTTTCATGGTCAGGGTGGATTTCTTTGGCTGACCCTTTTACCCTACACCTTTCCCCTTTCATGTCTCTATTCCTCAACACCTCTTTTAACTCTCTTGTAGTCTCCTTTCTAGTTGCATAGCCTATATTCATACACAACCTACCCATGAGAACACACTATATTTGCTATGTTTGCCTCTATGAAACTGGGTTGCCGCATGATAGAATATTCTCCAGTTATATCCATTTCCTGCAACTTTCATAATTTCATTTTTCTTTACAGCTGAATAGAATCCCAATGTGTATTTTATACCGTATTTCCGTTATTATTTATCTGTTGATGGGCGTTTAGGCTAACTCCATTTCCTCCGTATTGTGAGTGGAGCTTCAATAAACTTGGGTGTGCGAGTGTTGCTGTACTCGCAACAGGTTGGAAGCATTTTTTTGTTAGCTTGTCATGGTGTTTCATCGCAGCAATGGAAACCATAACTAAGCCACTAATTTTTTTCTGTCATGTCCTCATAAAATATTAATTGGGTCTACTACAGTAGGCATTTTTAAGCGTGCTTTCCAGTGGCATGAGTTACAGTCACACTGTTTATGTAGCCACCACCCCATTCATCTCTAACACTCTTCATCTCACAACCTGAAATCTGTTGAACAAATATCGCCATCCCTGCCCGCCCACAGCTCCCAGTAAATGCCATTCTTTGTTTGAATGTGAGCTCTGAGTACCTTGTGAGAGTGGAGTCAAGCAGCAGGGGATTTCTGTAACTGTCTGTTGCGCTTATCGTGACCTCAGGCTTCATCTGGATAGCATTCTTTAGTATTTTCCTTCTAGTGAGCATTTCTGGTCTCCAGGTTTAAACTTGGTCAGCCTCATTTTACAGAGCAACAAAGTAACACAGTCAGGTTAACTAACTCACAATTCATATAGTTGGGAAGTGGCAAAGTACAGGTTCAAGGCCAAAGATGCCAACTCCAAAGCTTGCAGCCTTGCCCTCTTTGTGTTAGACACACTGGCCTCTTCACCCTGGAGCATAAGCTTGTTCTCTCCATGGAGAATGCACGGCTTGCTCTCTTCTGCTGACTCTTCCCCTGTCTGGAGCAGTGGTTCTCAACTTTCCTAATGCTTCAACCTCTTAATACAGTCCCTCATGTTGTGATGACCCTCAATTATAAAATTACTTTTATTGCTACTTCATAACTGTAATTTTGCTACCCTTATAAATCATGATGTAAATATCTTATATGCAAGATATCTGATTATGAAACCTCCAAAGGGGTTGCAGCCTATTGGTTGAGAACCACTTGTCTAGAATGTTTCTTGGATTGCTGTGTGGCCGTTGTCTCATCACTACCCAAATGCCTTGTCAAAGTTGCCTACCCTGGCCACTGTCTTCCAGATTGTCCCTTCCACACAGATGCATGTTTTTCCTGTTTCAATAGCAGCACTTTTTCTGAACTGATCCTTTTGTGTTTGTTTCTTCAGGAGTATTTACTCTGGCACTGGTGGGCAGATGGGTTGGTAGGTGGATAGTTAGGAGATTAAAGTCTAGTAAATGCTAGGCAGCTATGGCCATGAAGAGAGCTTTTCAGCCAGGAGGACTCAGTGAGAGGCTTGTAACACATCCAGTCACGCTTGTGCAGTTGCAGGGCCAGCCCTGCCCCCTAACTACAGAAGCAGCAGCTCGGACTCCTCAGACAGCGAGGACAGCAGTTCTTTGTCTGAAGAAGGAAATCAAGAGTCTGAAGAAGATGACAGTGGTCCAACTGCCAGGTAAGTCTCTCAGTTCTACGGTAAAGCAAGCCTCACCCCTCTCCTGGGTTGGCTGGAACCAATAGCTCCTAGGAGAACTCTGTGCTTGTATTTGTGCAGCACAGGGAAAGCATCTTCTCATATGGCATGCACACAAGCCATATCTTCTCTAAAGGAACTTATTTTAGCTGGGCATGGTGGTACCCGCCTTAATCCCAGCACTCCAGAGCCTGAGCCAGGGGATCTACATAGTGAGACCCTGTCTCCAAAAAATAGAAATAAAAAAGAACTTATTCTAGTAGTGTGTAGATATGGAGATACCTAAAATGAATAGATGTATTAATGAGTTAATAAGATTTGTGTGTTTGGTCCTAGGGGATCAAACCTATAGCCTTGAGCAGCTCTCTGCCACAGAGCTATATCTCCAGTCCAATAAGGTTTAATATATGTAAAATGTTTTTCCTTACCATATTATTGAAATAATGAAATATTATAAGTAAGCTCATAGAATTTCTTTTTAAAATTGATATGCAGTGGATGTTCTGTTTATATACATGATTTCCTTCTAATCTAGCCTTACTAACCATGGGTCTGGTAGATAAGTTGAACCTTTGTTTTTTACAGGTTAATAAGATTTCTGATGCCCCTGTAAGATTAGGAGACAGAAAAAGGCAACTTACAATGCTTCTGAGAGGGAGACTAGAAGCCAAACTCATGCATCTCACTGAGAAAGGGTTGAAAAGAACGTGAGATTTTTTTTTTCACTTAGTGGAATCTTGAATTCTCCACAAGATCCAGAAGACTGATTTAGTCCTGAAAAATAAATAACTGAAGATTAGTTCCAGGGAAATATTAAGTTCCAGGAAATATATTAAATTAAATATATATATTTACAATAGTTCTTAATATATATTATTATATATATGTTATATACACACACACACATATAAAACTGTTGTAAAAAAGTATGTATATTTGTAAAATACATATATATTTATATATTTATTTTGGCAGGGTTAATTTATTGTGTTTTAGTGTTTAATCTATGCAAAGTTAATGTTTTCTTTCAGAAAACAGAGGCGAAATCAAGATAGAGATGATGACGATGATGGATTTTTTGGACCAGCCCTTCCTCCTGGGTTTAAGAAGCAGGATGACTCTCCTCCAAGGTGATAATGTATAGTGCTTCAGCCATTTTTTTTGAAGCTTATTATGCTATATAGTTCTATATAGAAACTGAGCCATGATAGCCATCATTTCAGTTTTGAATGAGTCAGTTTCTTAGGCACAGAGCAAGTGAGACTATTCTTAAGTTATTGTTAAATTATTCAAACAGCAGATAGGGTGGAATGTGAGCAGACACAGCATCCAGCTGGAGTGACTGGAGAGCTCTGGGGAGAGCAGTCAGCTGGAGCCCCTGATAGACAAAGAGAAACAGGCAGAATGTCCCCTCCTGGGAAAGACCCCCAGCTGGCCGTTCCCACGACTTGCACTTTGTATCAGGGTAAACAGCAGCAGAGTCTTCTGCTGTGGGAGGGCACGATTCACCCTGAAGCTGTGTTCAGTTTCTACCCAACTGATGTACGCTCCTTCTGGACTCAAAGTCGTGACAGTTGGCACACTGTAAGACAAACTTGCTTGGGCCTGAAATGGGGCCCACCTCCAGAACCACTTCTCCAGGAGCTTAAACAGCACATGACAATTTACTAATATACTGTATACGACATGCATGCCAGTTGCCAGTATGTCAGAGCACATAGAAGAAATGGCTGTTTCTTTTTATATTCAGAGTTGAGGATCTCATGTGCCAATTCCTAATTTCCATGTAGCTCTACTTCTTTGAAGTAGCAGGACTGCACAGTCTGCTGCCATTTCATATACTCTCCAAACAAATAATACTTCTTACATCTTTAAAGAGTACTGCAAATGACATAGGTACACGAACGTGGCTCACAAAGCCTAGACTTAGGGCCTTCTGCCAGCCTTTTATAGATAAGTTACTGGCCCCTGGGATATCGCATTCCTTCCAGAAGAGCTCATATAGATGGGTCTTCTCACCTGAAAGCCTGCAGTCCAGACTGGAGTACAGCCAGCATGGCACCCCAAGTCTGCTTTTCAGTATCCACAATCTTGTGTTATGCATATCACTGTCGCCTAGCACATTATTACAGTTGACTTAGGCGGTTTGCAGAAGGTGCATATGAAACACAGACGAGTTTTCATGTTTAGACTTGGCTCTTTCCCCAGGGTTTCTCATTTTGCATATGTAAATAGTTCAGAATCTGAAATTTGAAATGCTCATGGTCTAAGCATTATTGATAAGCTGTACTCAACTTGTATTTAGTCTGTGGTAGTTTCTTTTTTGAAAATTACCTTTTGGTGCTTTGTCTAGACATTGTTTACCTTACAGATCTTTTGCTTATATACAGTGATTTCTGATCTTGTGTTTTTATGAGATTTCTGTGCATGTCTCAGTCACTGGGTGTGTTTCTCGTGCTTTCTCTTTGGCTCTTTTTTTCTACTTGTTTGTTTTGTCCTATTTTGGTTTGTTTGTTTTATTTTATTTTTAGATGCCTGTTTGTTTTCTAATGAGAGAGAAAAATAAAGATCTAGATTTGGGTGGGGAGGGAAGTAGGAAGGATCTGAGAGGAATTGGGGAAAGGGAAACCGTAATCAAAATATATTATATGGAAAAAATCTATTTCCAATTTTTGAAAAAAGAAAATAACATTTTGCACAATGACACCTTTGTGTGAAATAAATAGTACCATATATTGGAGTAAGAAGCCGCTGATATAGCTTTAGAATGCATGGTTATATTAGATCTACTATATTTAAAAATTTGTATTACATTTTATTTGTGGGGTGGGGCACACATGATATCACTGCACATGTGGGGGTCACAGAACAATACAAACAGTTCACAGAACAATGCAAACAGAGGTTTCTCTGTCCTGCCCTATCCTGTAGCCACTTCCAAATAATCACTCAGAGGCTTATATTAATTAATGCTCAGCCAATAGCTTAGGCTTATTACTAGCTAACTCTTACATTTAAATTAACCCATATTTTTATCTATGTTTTGCCACGTGACTCAAGGCTTTTTATCTCATTTTCAACACATCCTGCTTGTTTGGCAGCTGACTGGCATCTCCCTAACTCTGCTCCTTGTCATCCAAGTCCTCAGTTTGATTGTTCACCCAACCTTGTCTTGCCTGGCTATTGGTCAAACAGCTCTTATTATTAACCAATGAGAACAACACGTACTCACAGCATACAGAAAGAACATCCCGCAGCAGGACAACTTGTGGGAGTTAGTCCTCTCCTTCTGCTCTCTGAGTCTAGGAATTGAACTCAGGTCCTCCAACTTCACAGCAAGAGCCTTTACCAGCTGAACCTTCTCACTGGTCCAGTATATTTACTGTCTTCTAAGATTATACCACAGATTTTATCTTCATAAATTAATGTCTGTGTAGCTCTGGTAAGAATTATCCTTAGGGGGGCTGGAGAGATGGCTCAGTGGTTAAGAGCACTGGCTGCTCTTCCAGAGGTCCTGAGTTCAATTCCCACCAACCACATGGTGGCTCACAACCATCTGTAATGAGAAATGGCTCCCTCCTCTGGCATGCGGGCATACATGGAGGCAGGATGTATACATAATAAATTAATAAATCTTTAATTTAAAAAAAAAAGAATTATCCTTAGGGGAAAAAACCTCGTGTAATGCATTGCCACTGACTGCTGGTAGCTGTCGTACGTACCTCTTGTGGATGTCCTTAGAACAGCACACTTTCTGCTTAAGAAGTCTGACTGTAATTTTTATAAGGCCCAATGGAAGTTTTCAGTGGATAGCAAATATCAAAACAGCGGAAGTCAAAGTACACGATGGAAAATACCCTCATGAGTACAATCGGATCAAAAGATTGACAATTTTTGCTTTAGTATCTAGTTGATGGCGCAGCAGTAGGGCACCTGTCCTGCAGAGAACTGAGTTCTATCCCTGGTTGCATTCCCCTCCTTTGCATACTGTGGTACACACGTGCCCATAAATAAATGAAAATATTCTTTCTAAAAATGAAGTAGAAAACTGTTGATACTAGTAAAGATGTTACTAAAGTTCTTATTTCAGCATTTGTTATTAGTTGACTTTCTTATGATCGTGAACTTTTATCTAAAAACAGCTTTTTAGGGTCAAGAGAGAATGATAATGGTGTATTTTATTTTCAGGCCTATCATAGGTCCTGCCTTGCCACCTGGTTTCATTAAGTCTTCACAGAAAAGTGACAAAGGCAGAGAGGATTCAGGACAAGTGTCATCATCCATCAACTCAGAGGTTTGGAAAGTTTTCATTTAAAGAATAAAACGTGTAACAAACTCAGAACTTTAATGGTGTCTGTAATCATGTGTTTCACATGAAATATGAAACTCAAATACAAGTCTCTGAACAGATAGTCAGCTCACTGTGAGAGCAGAACACCCGCTACCAACTGCATGAGAGAATAGAACACTAGAGATGAAATAACAGCTGTTCTCACACCTGACACCTTAGCAAAACAAGATCGTCAGGGATTACGGTTTGTGCTCCTATCTTTGAAGGGTGGTATTTTTGTTACTTTTCACTTCCTGTCTTAAGCTTCCCTCCAAGATGGAAGGTTTTAACTTTGGAGGAAACTGCTGCACAAGGAAGATCCTCCGCCTAGGGAATGGTGCCGCCCACAGTGTGTAGCTCCGCCCATCCCAGTTAACGTAGTCTAGAAAACGCCACACATGGACGTGCCCGCAGGCCAACTAGATTTTGCCAGTTTCTGCCTGAGGCTCTTCCCAGGTGACTCTACGTCAAGTCAAACTGACTTGGCAATCAGAGCTGGCCATCACAGTGGTCTGCACTGTGTTTTGGAAGTGAGGGAAGTGTGTGTGTGGCACCTAATGAGAGCTTTAGAAGTCAGGTCAGTGTGAGGTTGGTGAAGTTAGCAACACAGTCTCCAGTTCTCCGTCTTTCTGCTGTCTTCTTAAGTATGCTAATCCCCCTTCAACCTTGAACTCACAGAGATCCTCCTGCCTCTGCCTCCCCAGTGCTGGGATTAAAGGTGTGCACCACCACTGCCCAGTTTGAGTGCTTTCTTTATACCTCTTGTACCTGGCAAAGTCTTCAGATTTACATGCAGTTCCCAGTGTCCAGACCTGGAAGTGGATGGATGCTTTCACCTCCGACAGTGGAAGGAAAACCTCTCTGGAAGGTTTCCACAGCCTCTCTATTCATGTTTGTTTGGCCACAGTTGTAATAGGTGTCTGTGTGTAAGCCTGCCAGGTTAATACTAATGAGTCCAAAGTGAATGGCTTTGAATTATCCAAGTTTTCCATCTAGGACTTAGAAAAGGCCCAGTTTCATGATTCCAAAGAAGGCAAATGATGCAGAGTAATTATTGGTAGGAACTATTACCATGACCACCACCACCCTGGAAAATAAGAAGAAACTTCCAGGGCTTAGGAAGCTTAAATAGCATGCCTGAGATCACAGGCAAGGCTGAGGCAGTGCCCTAGCAGGCGCATCATTTCTGTTGAGATTTTAAGTAAGGTTGCTGTCACAGATCCTGGAGCTCAGTGTGCATGCCCAGAGGAGTTCCAGGTTCTTGTGTCCCCGGACAAGGGCTTGAGCATTGATACAGTTTGTGTCAGAGGCAGAGACCGTTTGGTAAGTAAAGTTCCACTACCAACCAAGAGAACGGTCGGTGGCTTTTGTGGGTCTGCTGTATAGAGGTGGGCTTCTGTGTCTCAAACGGTGCAGACTCTGGCTTACCTGTGTTGTGTAGACAGGCATGCTCTGTAAGCTGTCTGCTAGAAGTCATCCTGCATAGAGCTGATGATTCCCATCCCCTGAGCTCACATCCCCAGCAGAGCATAGGTCCACCCACACACACACGGGCACTCTGCTCGTGTGCAGAGCATAGGTCTGCCCGCAGGCACTTGGGGCGCGCTGCTCGTGTGTCATTTTCCAGATTTCATTGCATGGGGAGGCAGTTAGTCTCCTCTTTGCCAATGGATTTCTGTCATACACTAATTTCGCCACCTTTGCCCAGGGCCCTGCAGGCCCTGTTCTCCTGTCTTGAGATAATAAACCTGTGAAGACACTATAAATAAGTCACCCAGGGTGTTACAGTTTTGTACTGTCCCAGGTTAGATTTGGGCCTATGATTCTGATTTTCAATTAAGTGTGTTATTTCTTATTGCTTCTCTGATCCTCCATCCAGTTCATGTCTCTCAACATCATAGGTGATCTTTGTTTCTAAAAATACCCAGCAAGATGTGATGAAATTTTACCTTCATGAAAACTATCTTATTAGATAGATATTAAAATAGTATTAGTGTATCCTGCCATCAAACACTAATGTTTTTATTTGTTCATTGGATTTTTTGTTTTGTTTTATTGAGGCTTTTTTTAAAATTTTTATTTATTTATTATATATACAGTATTCTCAGTATTCCGCCAGAATGTATGCCTACATACCAGAAGAGGGCACCAGATCTCATTACAGATGGTTGTGAGCCACCATGTGGTTGCTGGGAATTGAACTCAGGACCTTTGGAAGAGCAGGCAGTACTCTTAACCACTGAGCCATCTCTCCAGCCCCCTACTGAGGCTTTTTTAAATTGGGTTTTTGTTAGTTAGTTAGTTTGTTTGTTTGTTTAAGGCATGGTCCCTTCATAGTCCTGGCTATCTTGGAACTTACTATGTAGACTAAGCTGCCCTCAAACTCACAGACATACACCTGCCTCTGATTCTCAAGTGCTTAGATTAAATACATGCACCACCATTCCTGGCTACTCACTAATGATTCTTAAAACTTTAAAAGTTATTGTAGGGGCTGGAGAAGTAGCTCAGCAGTTAAGAGTATTTGCTGCTATTCCAGAGGACCCAAGTTCACTTCCTAGCACCTATACTGGGCGTAACTGCACCTCTAGGGGATCCAATACTATCTTTTGTCCTCTGTGTGTATCCACATATATGTGGAATATACATACAATGAAACACACACACATAAATAAAAATACATCTCTTTTTAAAGGTTCATCATATATTTTGTATTTGCTTACCTTATACCACAAAGGTTTGTGACTATAGAAAAATTACAGATACACTTAAGATAATGTTTGTGGGCTGGTGAGCTGGTTGAGTGTGTAAAGGTGCTTTCTGCACAAACCTGGCAACCTGAGTTCCATCCCTGAAACACTTGTAAAGATGGAAGGGGAGAAATGGCTCCATGGTGTTGTCCTCTGACCGCCACACGCTCACTGGCACACATGTACACACACACACATGGACACGGACACAGACATACACACTGGTCGTTATTTTTTATCTTTGGAGATGTTTGTGGCAGCACAGTTTACTGTTGTAGAGATAAGCTGTCAACATTTAAGGTTCAGTCAGCCGTGGATGAATTCAAGAAGAGGATGGAAAGGCTCTCGTGCGAGTACAGAAAACACCGGTCCTGAAAGGGTTATTCTTAGGTACTAGTTATAAAACTTAAGGTAAATTCCCTAGTCTTAATAGACATATTCAAACATCCATTTCCTCAAGAAGAAAGGAAAAATAATATCATTTCACAGTTTTATTGTAGGAATCAACTGTGGCGTTGAATGCCAGAGCCCACCACACATAGAGTGTGTGTGTGTGTGTGTGTGTGTGTGTGTGTGTGTGTGTGTGTGTGTGTGTGTGTGTGTGCATCAGAATAATCCACAAGAGCAGGGATAAAATTATTTAATTGCACTTGTGTGAGTTTAAAAAGAACAGCCCCAGATAGAAGCTACTGTTGAGTGGTTAAAGGGGAAATGAAAGGGGTGTAAACGAACTCCTTATCCAGTGAGCTAAAAAATAAAATAAGGTATAGAAGCTGTCAGAACCAAAAGACAAGCATGCTGTTAATCACTGTAATAAATCTATCGAGGATAAGGACAAACTGTAAGCCTTGGGATACTATAGCATCTATCCATAGTTGTACCTGGGATCATCAGTACAACTCAAAACAAGTGCAGGTTCAACCCATCTCCATCCTTTTGTCAGCCGAAGCACCTTCCATTGGAGCCCCCAGTGGTCACCCTGGGCTGGGATGGGGTGATTTTCACTGTCCTTCCTGTCCTCCACAAGGATCTTTCCAGACTTGCTCTTAGTCCTGCCTGCAGGAGCCTCTTTGTCCACCACCCGCATTCCCTGGGGACTCTGCCTCCTTGTGTGGACCCCAGTCCTAACCCCCCATGCTCTTTATCACAGCCCTTCTCAGTCTTCCCTCCTAACCACCCATCAACCTGCAGAAGCTCTGTCTACCAGGGACCCCGCAGCCATCACATTTGCCTAGGATCCAGAGAGGGCAACAGCAACCAGAGAACAGAAAACCCACCCAGCAAAAACAATGCCTGATGTGGACACCAAGAAATACCTCAGAAATACATCATAGCTCTAGATGCCTAGATCTTATACAGGAGCACAAACGTAAACAGTTAAGACATTACCTCCACCAGAAGCCAGTAACCCATTGCAGTAGGCCCTGAAAAATTCTGTATAGCTAAAGCTTGAGGCAAGGCCCTTAAGACAGCAACTATGGATATGGTTGAGGACCTTAAAGAGGGTATGAATAAATGCCTCAATGAAGTCTGTGAAGATGTAAACAGCTGAATGAAATATTGAAAAAAAATCAAGTCATGGAAATAGAATTTAACAAAGAAATGGAATCACTACAAAGAAAACCTAAACAGAAATAAAACCAGAAATGAAAAATTTAGGGTGTCAAACAAAAGCCTCACAGGCCTCACCAACAGAGTGCAAAACATGGGAAAGAAGTCTCGGGTGCTGAAGACAAGGTAAAGGAGGTGGGTTGCTCAGTCGAAGAACATTAAATCTAAAACAAAAGGGAGCAAGAGGTGGCCACTTATCAGCGCTGTTTTGTCTCTGCAGTAAGTGAACTATGCTAGGACTGAATTGCTGCATCTGGGTCAGTGTTTTGGGAGCTGTGACTACAGTACCTTGTTTCATAAAAGCTGGTAGTAATACCCTGATTCAGTTGCCATATTCCAAAGAGCTTTTTTAAAAAATATTTATTACGTATACAATATTCTGTCTGCATGTATGCCTGCAGGCCAGAAGAGAGCATCAGACCTCATTAGAGATGGTTGTGAGCCACCATGTGGTTGCTGGGAATTAAACTCAGAACCTTTGAAGAGCAGGCAGTGCTCTTAACTGCTGAGCCATCTCTCCAGCCCCCAAAGAGCTTTTTATGCACAGAGAAGAAAATAGGTTTCAAATGTGTCATTTCTGACCTATTGGTAATAAATACCAGGAACACTACATTGAAAAGAAGTCTAAGGCCAGATCTCTGTCCACCAAGAAGAGAGTTGAAATCCTGGAGATGAGACTCAGTGGTAGAGTCCTTGCCTAACGTGTACAAAGCCTGGATTCCTACCAGCACCAGAACAGGGGGCCGTATGAATAGGAAAATAAAATGAGGTCCACGATGACATAGGAAGGGAAATGGGACAGTCCACATGCTACGGAGCTGTCATCTTCAGAGAAGCCAAGAGAAAGCTCACTGTTCAGTGATGGGATAGCAATAGATTTTTTGTTTTATTGTTTATGCATAATTCATTTCAGCTAAATTCCAAGTAGTTTGAGATCATTGCCTGTAACCTATTGGTCTCTTCTTATAAAGATATTGTCTTGTTTTAAAAGGAAGCAGAGAGCAGTGAGGATGAGGATATTGTTGGACCAATGCCTGCAAAAGGACCAGTTAACTATAGCGTGACAACAGAGTTTGAAAAAAGGGCCCAGAGAATGAAGGAAAAATTGACCAAAGGAGATGACGTAAGTTTTCAAAGCTTTTCTTTACTGGTTTATTTGATGTGTCTGAGTGTTTTGCCTGTGTGTATGTATGCCTATGCACCAATGCCTGGTGGCTGAGGAAGTTAGAAGAGGGAGTCAGATCCCCTGGACCTGGAGGTTACAGATGGTGGTGAACCACCACGTGGGTGCTGGGAACTGAACCTGTGTCCTCTGCAAAAGCAACAAGTGCTCTTAACCCCTGAGACAACACTCTTCTCTTAGGAAGTCACGTAGAATATGTACATTTATATATAGGTGTGCGTGTGTGTGTGTGTGTGTGTGTGTGTGTGTGTGTGTGTGTGTGTGTGTGTAGTTTTGTCTCATTTTAAGACAGTGTTTCACTTTCTAGCCCTGGCTAGCCTAGAACTCACTATGTAGCCAACACTAGCCTCGAGCACACAGACATCTGCTTGCCTCTGTCTCCCCAGAGCTGGAACTAAAGGCCACGTGCAGCCGCTGCTTTGTTTTCAGCTTATTTCTCATACAGGATTCCTCAAAACCAGCCACAAGGGAGTCGTGGATGACTGAGCTTCCTCCAGAAATGAAAGACTTTGGTCTGGGGCCAAGAACCTTTAAGAGAAGAGCTGATGACAGATCTGGAGACCGATCCGTCTGGACAGACACCCCAGCTGACCGGGAAAGGAAAGCTAAGGTAACAGGGTTTTGGTTTTTTGGGTTTTTTTTTTTTTTCTTTTTCTTCTTGTTTTTTGTTCAGGTATACTGTCGAGTTTGGCTTGAACTTGCCAAGATAGAAGATGAAATTATTGAAGGGTACTGATGATGTAGGGTTTTGAGGGCAACAGGACAGTTGTATATAACCCAAGGACTTAGGGGACTCTGAGTCCGTCGTCCAACACTAGTGAGGATTAAAAACACCTGTACTGGTGGCATTATGTGAGATGGAACAAGCTTTATTCAGGAAGATTACAGAGATGTGAGAAATTGAGGAAAAGTATGAAATTAAAGAAAATTGGAACTCTTGAGAGTAGTAGGGGTTTCCAAGAACTTCTCTCAGGTTTTAAAAGTCTGTGGCAAAGATTGAAGGACTGAGTAATTGCTGTAAGGTTGGTTAGTTCTCTGGGCTATCATGAACGTAATGGATAGCCCACGTGTTTTATGCATGTTCCCTGGTCCAACCACAGAACTGTGCTGTTCATGTGCTGCTAGGAATAGTCAACTCCCCCCATCCCCTCTACGCTCCCCATCCCCACTCCCCACATCCCTCTCGGACTTAAGCCATTGACCTTGACTGTCGCTGGCTTCTGTTTCTCACTTATCTTTGCAAGTGTTTTAGGAGCTGTTAATTATACCAAGCGCTGTCTGTTCCCACAGCCACCAGGAAGTAGTGCATTTGTTCTTTGTTACTTCGTATCTAAGCCCTTGTCGATGGGGGTCCAGGTGGCAGTTTCTTATTAGAAGCCATCCTTACTTAATTCAGTTGGTACAGCTACCTAAAGGATAGACAAAAGGGTGATAGTCCCTCAGCTTCTTCAGGTGGGGGACAGCCAGTCGCTGACACTGGTCTTGAGCCCTGCTTTCTCCCCATCTGGTCGACTTGGCTCCGTCATACCCTGCTGCAAGCTTCTCTGTTCCTCATTCCCAGGGTTCCTGCCTTACTGTTGTCACACTAACATATCCTGGACTCCTTCAGTCTTCTCTCTGCCACACCTCCTACACACTTGGAGTCTTCACCCTGGGCCCATTTCCCTTGCCACCTGTAGAGTGCTGGCCCCTGTGTCCATTTCCCTTGCCACCTGTAGAGTGCTGGCCCCTGTGTCCATTTCCCATTGCCACCTGTAGAGTGCTGGCCCCTGGATTACTACTTTTTGAGATTGATTCTGAAGGAAAAATCTTCCTCTGCAGAATAGTTAAGAGGAAGGAAAGTCACACTGCCGCTCCCAGTTTCCAATCCACTGCCATTTTTAAAACTTAAGGGGAGCTCTAAGACTGGGCTCAATGCCCTTATTTTGTAGACAGGAAACCACTCTTTCTGAGGACACTTCCCAGGTTGTCACGGAGCTAGTGAGCGACCAATAAATAAAATTCAGTTTTGACCTTTCTAACTCCAAGTTCCCTGGTCTTTATACCCCGTCACACTGTGCATGAAAAGGTGTCTTAAATTTCTTTAAAAGAAAACCAAACTTTCAGGCTAACCTCGCCTAAATGAAGTGATACCTAAAGAGCCTCTTCAGATGACTGTGTTGGGTGCCAATGTGGGCAATAGCACCTTCGTTGCTATATTAAATAAATTATGAAACTATTAAAGTCTATATACATAAAGTATATTAGTTATTAAATTTTCATTTATTAAGAAACACTCCATTGTCAGGTGGCACACGCCTTTAATCCCAGTATTCAGGAGGCAGAGGCAGGTGGATCTCTGTGAGTTCAAAGCCAGCCTGGACTACAAGAGCTAGTTCCAAGACAGGTTCCAAAGCTACAGAGAAACCCTGTCTCAAAAAACCAAAAAGAAAAAAGAAAAAGAAACACTCCAGTATGTTAGGAACTGAACTAATGTCCCAGCACTACTCATTAAATTTATTCCATCAAAATGATTTAAGTGGAAATGATATAGTGTTCCACATAAGTCTTAAATCTTTGTCACTTTGTGATAATAGCTTTATTGGTTCTGACCTAAACAGCTCTGCATTTGATTTCTTTGGGTTCTCTTGTTGATCATTTCCTGCATCTAAGGATTTCCATTTTCCACATGTAGCTGTGATTTGGATTCTGTGTTTGGTTGCAGGTGACAGGAAGGTAAAGACGGCACTTGTTAGAGCTTTCATTTTGGTGAAGAGTTGGTTGTATAGTAGAAGTGTAAAGTAGGGGGAGCGGGATGTTGAGTTGTCCACATTCTAGCATCCTGGCTATAAATTTAATACCATAACTCCTCTTTGGTTCCAAAGATTAAAAGAAATGTGAATATGATAATAGGTAAAACAATCCAATATGCATAGGAGAAGGGAAAAGACAACACGTGATGTGAAACCTAAGTAATCCAGAGGCCAGGGCTCTGAACCGCTGTTGGTTGCTGTGGAGACAGGTTCCGCTCTGGCTCAGCAATCTTCCTGCCTGATTTGCCCAGTGCTGGGCTTACAGGCATGAGCTGCCCACTTCTCTCCACTGATATTTTTAAAAAGTTTTTGTTTTATTGTTCTTTTAATGTGTATGAATATTTTGCCTGCTTGTATATCTGTGTACTACATGCATGCCTGATGCCCACAGAAGCCAGAAGAGGGCATTGGATCCCTTGGAACTAGACTTATAGACATGTGTGAGCCTCCACGAGGATGCTGGAAATTATATGAGGTTTTCATAAGCAAAAGCAATTTTGAAATATGCCTTCAGAATAATGGTGTCTAGTCATGTTTGTGTAGCTTCCTCCTTCTAGTATGTTCTCTAGGGATAACTGTAACCCTTCACTGCAGGGCAATCTAGGGAGTGCGTGTCTGCATGTGTGTGTGTGCCTGTGTGTGTAATGGAATGTTTGTTTTATTTTGTTTCTGTTGTGGTACACCTCTTTGACTTCATGTCACACCCCTTTGCTGTTCTTGCTTCTCTTAGTTCCAGCTCTGGCAGGTCTCCTGGGTTCTGCATAGACACTCACACCATCGTTGAGTGCTGGCAGGTCTCCTGGGTTCTCATAGACACTCACACCATCGTTGAGTGCTGGCAGTGTCCTTTTCTTTCTTTCCCCTTCTTTCTCCCTTTTGTGGTCAATATGTACTCAATATGTATACACTTTTTAGTTTTTCCTTTGGAAACAGACAGTGGAAGAGTTCTTGTGTGTTATTTCCCTGCATTTTGTTGTTGTTAGTCTAAACTCATCCTGAGTTTCTTCCAGTTGGCTGGCTGGGAGGGTTTGCTTTTCATCCCTTTGTCCTCTCTGGGGAAAGCCACAGGCTCCTGCACTAACTGATCCTTCTCAACTATGCAGCTGTTTTTGACTGGGAGGAATTCAACCAGGCTGGCTTTAGTTCGGTTTCTTGTCATTTAATCTAAGTAAAATTAATAGTATTTCTTTGTAATTCTATTTTAAGTGATGTTATTGTGTTCACTCTTCAGGAAATACAAGAAGCAAGGAAGTCATTCAGTAAGAAAGATGAAGAAAATATTTTGTCAGGAAGGGATAAGAGACTGGCTGAGCAAGTATCCTCATACAACGTGAGTAAGAAAATAAAGTACATGAAAATGTGGATCCTCTCCTCCTCTTGCTCTTCCTCTCTTTTCCACTTGGTTCTCTGCCGAGACTTCTTCACTCTACTGCCCAGGCTGCCCTCTGAGCCTCTGACTTTTCACTCCAGAGTTTGCTGGTCTCATATTTTTCTGTCTTTTAGGTTTTTTTTGTTCTGTTTGGTTTTGTTTTTGTTTTTTCAAGACAGGGTTTCTCTGTGTAGCCCAGACTATCCTGGAACTTGCTCTATAGACCAGGCAGGCCTCTTACAGTGATCCACCTGCCTCTGCCTCCCAGTGCTGGGATTAAGGGCACCTCCACCGCCTGGCATAGTACTGTTGTTTATTTTTCTTGTTTCTCTTTCTCTCTCTCCCTCGTGTATTTGATTTCAACTTTATTCTGATTCTAACCAAAAAGAATGAGGATGACATAACAAACAAGACCTCAGCACTGAATATTGTGATGTGCTGTAGAGCAGTCTTCTCTTTGAAATTCAGGAAGGAAACAGCTGTGTTCCTAACAGCTAAATTTGCAAATATGCAAGTCCAAAGAAAGGAAGGTATGTTTCAGCTGCCACATTCACTCCGAAGTCCCGTCATCTCCTTCAGCATCCCAGTGAAGTCTGTGATGTGCTTAGCTAACTGAGGTGACGCCCACTCTTCACCACTGCCATCACAGAACAGCTGTCTGTGACATAGACTTCTGACGCAGGGCTTCAGCATAGACTTCACCACTGCCATCACAGAACAGCTGTCTGTAACATAGACTTCTGACACAGGGCTTCAGCATAGACTTCACCACTGCCATCACAGAACAGCTATCTGTGACATAGACTTCTGATACAGGGCTTCAGCATAGACTTCACCACTGCCATCACAGAACAGCTGTCTGTAACATAGACTTCTGACGCAGGGCTTAAGCATAGACTTCACCACTGCCATCACAGAACAGCTGTCTGTAACATAGACTTCTGACGCAGGGCTTCAGCATAGACTTCACCACTGCCATCACAGAACAGCTGTCTGTGACATAGACTTCTGACGCAGGGCTTCAGCTTCACCTTCTCACAGGTCAGCATCCTCACCCAAGAGAGTGGTTGTGTGAGCAACCTAAGTCATGCCAGATCATATTATGCTGCCAAAGCTGGGTCCATGGCCAGCTCAGGTGGGTGAGAGCAAGCATTGTAATAGACTCCTAGTCAGGATCTCCAGTGAGCTTTCTGGCAAGCCAGAGAAAGACTTCTCAAATTGTAATTACTTTTGGCAGAAATGTCATAGTCCTGAAAATAGAGATTTTTGCCTTCACTTTCCTGTCTTAACATCCACTTTGTCGGCACACAGTACAATGGGGATGTTTTCACACACACACATACCAGATCCCTGTGCCAGTTAGGCACATTCTTGTAAGTAACTTTTGATGTTACATCAGACATTCTAATGGCACGCTGACTTTGGATGTAGTAGCCGTCGCATAGGCCCCCAAACTTCTCCTGGACGGCTGCGTCCTGCACCTTGAACGTGATGGGTCCTCTGTTGGTGTAGAACACAAACGGGTGCAGCTCTACGCCCAAGGTGTCTACATCCTTCTTGAGCTCGCTCATCGAGTGGCACTTCAAAAACGTCCTCTGCCCAGCACCACTGTCACCCACCAGGATGAGCTTGAACCAGACCAGCAGCTCTCCCTGGTGGCCATGGCGGGGGGTCCGTTGCTTTCTCTTTCTACACACTGCTTTCACTTTACACACTTCAGGCCACTGTCGGTGAACATTTTGCATACAATCCTTCTGTATATTGATAAGTTGTTTTGAACTTGTAATTCTTATCTACTAAGTCTTATAGCAAGTTTAATTCCTGCTGGGCGTGGCGGCTCATGCCTTCAGTCTTAGTGCTTGAGAGGCAGGCGGGTCTCTGTGAGTTTGAGGTCAGCCTGATACACAGAGCAAGTTGTAGGGCAGCCAAGGATACATAGAGAAACCCTGTCCCCCCAAAAAGAGAAAGAGAGAAAGAAAAAAGTTTAATTTCTGCTGGGTGTGGTGGTGCACACCTTTAATCCCAGTGCTTGGGAAGTAGAGGCAAGTGAATCACTGAGTTTGAAGCCAGCCTGATCTACAGAGAGAGTTCCTAACCAGTCAAGGCTACTGTAATGAGACCTTGTCTCAGAAAATAGACACAAAGTTTAATTACTAAGGGGCAAGAGCCCTGTTCACTAGTAGAGATCCTTAGTGTGTAACTTTTAAAATTATAAACAAATTTGGATTGTTTGGTGGAAAGATATGTAGAAAGGTTTTCTTTTTAATATTTATTTATTATGCAGTGTTCTGTCTGCATGTATGCCTACACGCCAGAAGAGAGCTCCAGATCTCATTACAGATGATTGTGTGTTGAAAGGAGGCTGCTTGTTCACACTCACTGGCCCAGCCTGCTTCCTGGCTGCAGACTGTCTATAACCTACAGGGCTAAGGTTCTTCTGTTCTCCTGCTTCCCTAGGAATCAAAGAGATCAGAGTCCCTCATGGACATCCATCATAAGAAGTTAAAGAATAAGGCTGCGGAGGATAAAAACAAACACCAAGAGAGGATACCATTTGACCGTGATAAAGATCTCAAGGTTAATCGGTTTGATGAGGCTCAGAAAAAAGCCCTGATAAAGAAATCCAGAGAACTAAATACCCGGTTTTCACATGGCAAAGGCAACATGTTTTTATAGTAAGTGTACTTCAGTGAGGTACACTCATGCTGACCAATTTGACCCCCTTGGAATATCATTTCTCTACAGTAATTATGTGCACAAACACTTCCTTTTGTAATAAAGGGTCTACGATTTTATAAATTGTGACTTTTGAAAAATTCGGGGTAAAATGTTTTTAACTGGAAAAAAATAGCTTTGTCTTCACAATAGCCTAATGGGACATTGCTATTAGAAAAGCTGAGGGTTCCAATGAAGAGAAATGGAACTTCTCAGAGTGTGGTGTGCAACTTGAAGGGTCATGTGCTCCACTAGAGAAAAAGAAAGGGATTCTGGTATTATCTGTGTGTGCGTTTGTTCACTTGCTTGCTTGTTTTTTGAGACAGGGTCACGCTGTGTAGTCTTGGCTTGCCTGGAACTCACTGTGTATGCCAACATACTGCCTCAAACTCACAGAGACTCACCTGCCTCTGCCTCCCAAGCACTGGGATTAAAGGCCCCGTTCAAACAGGCCCCGTTCGTTGAACAAGTTCACAAGCTCTTTTCTGTCACCCAGGTGATTATTGCAACAACGTGTAAGCCATTTCCAGGGCGGTTTAGCCACAGGGAGACACAAATCCCAATTTAATACTGTGTGATCGTTACAGAAAGGTGTTCCACATGTCTTCCCTTCTCCTCCAAACTGCAGAAGGCCTGTTTGGACCCACTCTCCTGGCCGTTGGCATTCTCTAATAAATGGACTTTTCTAATAAACGCCCTACACGTCTTGGCCAAGTTTCATAGGGCCATGGTGCCTTTTGCAATGCACAACACGAGGTGCAAGGGGAGGACACTGATGCTCACCACTGACGTGGCCGTCCAGCTCTCCAGCTTCTCAGCTGGGGCAGATGACAAGCTTCAAACAGTGGCCACGCTGCTGGTGAGCAGATGGTGACGCCGTTGGTTTGGGTAGTGGGGGAAGGAGAGTGAGGGAAAATGGCCCAACTCAAGGTAAGACTTTGAGATGAGCCTCAGCACAGAAAACTCAGCCCTGCTTGGGGGCTGAGGGACATAGTCTATGTAGAGTTTTTACTGTTCAGGTATAACAACACATTTACCACTTTAATATTTAATCATCCTTTGCTAACAGTGAGATGTGTGTGCAGCTGAGTCTTACTTGTTTCAGAGTTACATAAATCATTCAATGTTACCTTTTGCTTCTTGTGCAGGCCGGTAATGTTGATACTGTTCTGAGATGCATGATTGGGGCGGGCACAGCACTGTCCCATGGTATTACAGGCATTTCTAGAAAAGCCTCTCCAATGACTTAGACCTAAGAGGGGGAATTAACATTGAGAGAAATGGCTCCTGAGGCTACAGACTTTAGTCACAGAGCCATATGCTGCTGTAGAAGAGCTTTTTGTTTGGTTGGTTGTTGTGTTGTTTGTTTTTTTTTTTAACACAGCTTTAAAAAAAAAAAAAAACCTGTTTAACAGGGCCTGGGGGTGTGGGTGAGTGTAAAAAGTCCTGGGCTCGATCTCCAGCACTCACCACCACCATTTATTGTGACCATGATGTGTATAAGGTTAAAAGACTGTAGCCTTTTCATTTGGAGGATTACAATTAAAAGTTTGTTTTTAGAAAAGGAGAATTCTGAAGTATAATTTTATACAGCTATGAATAAAATGTTCTCTGTATCTGATTTGCAGTCTCTTTTTTTTCCTTGTTGCTTTAATATTCATAGCTTTCCTGAATATTACTGGCAGCAAGAGCTGGTCAGCCAGTCATTGTGGGCTGTTATGGAGTGGGGCGGGGGGGGGAGGGGAAGAACTCCAGGGGCTAGATGGGTGAAGATGCTGGTGCACACACCCGTAATCCTACATTCAGAAGACTAAGGCAGGAGGACCACAAGTTCAAGGCCGGCTTGGACTGCATCGTGAGTTCAAGTCCAGCTGAGATGGGAATGGAAATGCACACAGGATGGAAATACTGCACACAGGGTGGAAATACTGCACACAGGGTGGAAATACTGCACACAGGGTGGAAATACTGCACACATGCTAACCAGCTGCACAGGCAAAAAACCATGTGCTGTTTCTTCCATCTTGCCTTTGATTCCCACCAGGGTTTAATGAGAATTCCTGTATTTCTTGTGGTATACCATCAACCCTGAGTTCACCCCCAGATTTGCAGTGTTTGTCTGTGTCCGGCCATCGTGACTCCCCTTTTCAGTGGGTAACTGCTAACCCAGGTCCCAGAATCTGTGTAGAACAGCAGCCAACAAGAAGCATGCTCTAGCTGATGGGGTTGGGGGGGGGAGGTGGTGTCCAATGAGACGGCCTGTTTCTAAAAAGCCTGCTCCTTCCCTCCTCATTCACTGCCCTCAAACCTCGAACATCAAGAAGTACATTGAGCGCAACCAAGGCAGATGAGAAATGAGGCCGCCCAGTTTCTCCGCTGCAGTCTGCTATCCTTTGTAAATCACAGTATAATTCTGAATGATATAGTTAGACTTTCCCTCTACAAATAAGGAAAAAATGAAAAAAAAATAGGATTTCCAACTCCAATCCAATCGAGGGCCAAAAAGCCCCTTTAACTGGCGGCTAGTCACGTCTCTCGGATAGAAGGCGAGTGGCTAAGGTGGCCCTGGATAGAGGTTAGTCACAGTGGGAAAACAGATTGGGCCTCACTCATTCAAGCCCACCTCAGCTAGCTGCCATCATGGGTTAGGGTGTCTGGACAGGGTGTCCTTGGGTTCCCTTAGTGCTGTGTGCCAGGTTTTTTGTTTTGTTTTGTTTTGGTTTTTTTTGTTGTTGTTTGTTTTTTTAATATTTATTTATTACAGATACAGTGTTCTGCCTGCATGTACACCTGTAGACCAAAAGAGGGCACCAGATCTCTCCATAGATAGTTATGAGCCACCTTGTAGTTGCTGGGAATTGAACTCAGAACCTCTGGAAGAACGGCCAGTGATGTTAAGCTCTGAGCCATTGCTCAAGCCCCAGCAGTGTGCATTTCTTAACTCTGAACCACAGGATCACACAGAGGAAACGGAGATCGTAGTTACCAAACAATGGCATATATATGTGGCAAGCCAAATTTGGAGGGGGAGAAAGAAAAGTACCTAACGTGGAGTAGTTAGATATGGCTTTTTAGCACATTTGAGGTCATTTTTAATTAACAGTTGTACATCCTTAGCAATTAAATGCGTTGCCATGGTGCTTCCAGCCTCTCATACAGAGCAATTAGATCATTTGTAAGTGAATGATCCCAGAGAAAATAAGAGAGGGGGGATTTTTCTTGCACAGAAAGCTGTTCCAAAGTGGGATTTGTTTATGCTCCTAGCAACCTACCAAGCTCCAATGTGGGCAGTATCCCAAGGTAATCTAAATCTTAATGATACAAATTATGCTTGTTCTAGAATGAACTCTGAGTTCTCTGTTAGAGTGCAGGAGAAGGTTCTGGGGCCATTTCAACCAACTCAGTAATTAGCTACAGCCTAAAACCTAGCCAGATATTGAACAGAAGAGGAAAAACACACGGGGAAAGTTTCTTATAATTAAACAGTTGAAGCCGCTACCTGGAAAACTGTTTTCTGCTCTGGACAAAAGTCTAAGAAGGAAAACTAAATCCGTTACTGTTGACATGTACTTATCGAGCCTACGCAATGTGCAAAATTCTGATCTGAGAATACAAAAATAAATATGATCTTCAATGTCAACGTCTGGTGGGGCAGGTAATACGCAGAAACAGCCAGAGTGCTGTGTGATAAGCACACGTCAGGGGCTTGTACGTGCACTGACTCATCACCTCCTGGGCACGACTGAGCAGAAAGGGCTACAGTGGATCTCAGTGGCTGTGTGCTATTGCTGGTGTCTGCACACTGAGGCGTGGAAGACGCCAGCTAGAAAGGAAGGGCTACTGCAGGGGGACAGCCTGCAGAGCTGAGAGACGGGAGACAACCTGAGTCAGCAATGATGCAGAAGAGGAACAGGAATGATGCCTGGAATAGGAAAAGGAGGGCCAGGAGAGCTGGTTCTGTAAATAAAGTGCCCGTTCATTAAGCCTTCGAATCTGAGTTTGAAATGTAGAGGTACAGATCTGTAACTCAGCCCTGGGGGTAAGATGGGGACTGGCAGATCTTAGAGCAGTGGTTGTCAACCAGTGGGTCAGACCCCTTTGGGAGTCACAGATCAGATAGCCTGCGCATTAGATATCCACATTATGATTCATAACAGAAAAATTACAGTTAGGAAGTAGCAACAAAATAATTTTATGGTTGGGGATTACCAGTAAGGAACTGTATTAAAGGGGTGCAGCGTTTGGGAGGTTGAGAACCACTGCTACGAGGCTTTCTGGGTAACCAGTCAGCAAATAAGGAGTTCTAGGCTCAGCGAGAGACCCTGTCTTAACAACATTAAGATTGGGACTGGATAGATGACTTAGCAGTTAAGAGCACTTGCTGCTTTTGCAGATGACTTGGGTTTGGTTCCCAGCACCAAAATTAGGGAGCTCACAACCACCTGTAACTTCAATTCCTGGGGTTCTGACACCCTCTTCTGGCAGCTGCACATACATGATGCACAGACATGCACTCAGGCATTGACACATACACATAAAATAAGGTGTAGCGATAGACACCCAGCATTAACCTCTGGCACACACATCTGAAACTAGAAATCAGGGCAAAGATGGTGATTAGCATTGATAAGTCTGTAGGTATAGGGTCGTAAAGTTAAGGAGAAGCATTCCTGACATATAAGTAGAAATTCTGGAACCTGAAGTGTTGAGGAACTCTCATCGAATGCACGGATAAATTCTTCTCAAAAAGGCACATTAGCCATTGCCATCGAGAAAGTTCAGTGGGTTAGGGTGCTTGCCATCAAGCCCGTCCACCTGAGTTCAGTCGCTAGCACCTACATAGTAGGAGAAGGCAGATACTCCTCAAATTTTATATGTCTATTTTTCATCTTTCTAATCTACCAAATCATTTGTTTGTTTGTTTTTGAGATGGGGTTTCTCTGTGAAACAGCTCTGGCTGTCCTAGAACTCACTTTGTAGACCAGGCTGGCCTCGAACTCACAGAGGTACTCCTCCCAAGTGCTGGGATTAAAGACCTGCGCCTCCAGCACCCGGCTGATTTGCCAAATCTTTAACCACAGACAACACACAGGGAACCTGCGTTCTACCTAGGTAAGTATCTGAGCTCACTTGCTGAGAGTGTAGGCTTGGCCTTCAAGGTTTGGAATAAGCACCGAAGGCCAGAGGGAGAAAATGAACAAAGACTAGCGTAAAGCCAGGCTAGGAGGCCTAGAATGGGTTAGAAGCCACAATGGAGGATGGCTGTCGATGTGAGCTTGCCAAGGCTCTGCTGACCCACAGGGGGTGGCAGAGGAAGAATACCTGTGAGGGCTTGTGTAATGCAAATTTCAGACTAGGCGGAGGAGAGGGGCCCAAGAGGGGACTAACAACCTGGGAGACACAGTATGAGAGCTAATCCTTTTAATTACTTTATCATATATTAATTATATACAGTGATGGGTTTCATCATGACATTTTCATACATGTATATAATATATATATAATACATTGATCACATTTACCCCATCACCCCGCCCCCAGCCCTTTCCTGTTGATCCATTTCCTCTCCCCAACCAGCCTCCTCTACCTTTTTTTTTTCTTTTTGGTGATCCAATATCTGATATCCAAGTCCTCTGAAAGGGTCGTCTACCCCAAAAGGGTTGAGAACCACTGCATTAGTGGGTGACGGTATGAGATAGAAAGTAGGGCCTAGCTGGAGGAAGTAGGTCACTGGAGAGGTAGCTTTGGGAGAGAGATGCTAAATCATACTCCGTCTTCCTGTATCCCTCCCTCTCTGCTTCCTGTCCTTCATGAAGTGAGAAGTGCCTCTGTCACACGCCTTCCCCACGATGCCGAGGCCAAGGGCCTGGAGCCACTGGCCAAGGCCCAAGGCCTGACGTCATGAGTCAATCTCTCCCCCTTTAGCTTGTTCCTGTGGGGTACTTTGTCACAACGGCGCATAAGTGCCTGTGCCTCGTTATACAGGAAAAAAAGAAAAAGAACAAAAACAACCTTGAGAAATTCAGAGCACACATTTCCCTGCTCAGACAGACAGGTCCATTTGCTCCCTGGACCTGTCTCTCGCTGCTAACTGCATCTCCTTCCCACCTCTCCTTCGCCAGTTGCTGCTCGCCGCCCTCTGCATCTGCGCATGCTCAAATCTCTCCTCTTTAAAAACCAAAGGAGAGCGAGAGTGAATCTCCCTCAAGGACAAGGTCAAGACAGAATTAAAGCTCGTCTGCCACAGGCAGTTCTGCAAATACAGGGTGGCATTTCAAATCTGTAAGGGAAGTCGACTCTACTGGATAGACAGGTGGGGAATTAGCTTGATAGCTGCCTTGCAAAGTAAATAAAAATAAATTCCAGGAAGATTAAATAGTCTTAATGTGAAAAGCAAAGCCATAAAAGTTCTCAAAGGAAAAAAATGACATAATTCTTTTTTCATTTTATGTACATATATATAGACTTTACATAGAATGAGGTGGCTTTGCTGTCATGGAGTTACAAGGACTTTCTAAGAATAGCACAATGTCCAGAACTCCTAAAATAAAAACTGATAAACTGGTCTACGTCAAGACAAAAAAAATCAACCAAAAAACACGGTCAAGAGATATGTGAATATTTACTACTCATAGCACAGACAAAAAGCTCCTTTAAATTTGAATAAAACGCTTTAAAAAAATCATTAAGAAAAATTCAACCAGAACAAAATTATCTACCCAAGAGGTGACTGGGAAAAGAATACAAACACAAAATTCATAGAAACAGAAGAATTCTTAAAAACAAGAGACAAACTTACTCATAAAGGAGAGAAGTGCAGAGCAAATACAATTTGGAGTCCCGAGTGATGGCACACACCTGTGACTCTAGCACTCAGAAATCTGAGGCAGGAGGACCACCCCAAGTTTGAAAGTAGCCCAATCTGCATCGTAAGTTCCAGGTCAGCCAGGGCTGCATAGCCAGACCCTGTCTCAAAACAATAGTAATAGTAAAATAACGGCAGCAACAACAACAATAATAACAGCAACAGAAGTTGGGACCCTGCTCCTAGAAAGGCAGACACAGTGTAATGCTTCTGTGGTCACCTTGTCCTCTGCCATACTCTCCTCTTGGGTAGACACTATCCTGCCTTCCTTCCTGCTCCAACCAGCGGTCCTCTGGGAGCATCAGCGCCTGAAGTTGCAGAGTTCTGATGGAGAAAATATTTGCAGTTGGTGTAGAAACCGCAAAACAACCTGTGACCACTGAACTCTCGGAAGACCCAAGAATAATGATAAAGAAGGGGTTGCTCCAGGCTGTGCTGGTCACTAGGATGCCCAACCCCCGACTCCTCCCAAGGATGGTGAGAACAAAGGAAAGCAAACAGACTATACGTCTGGCCAAAGGACTCAGAGTTGACCAAGGACACTTTCCCAACTTGTTCCGGCTACAAACACCGTAGACACCACAGGGTAGCTTGATGTTCCAAGACTTTCCTCTACAGCGCAGGGGAAAATTATTGAGGCATCTCACAGAACATTCAGTGTCAATAAACATCTGCTTTGGGGCCATCAGAATGACTCAGAAGGCAAAAGCACTTGCTGCCCCTGGGTTTGATGCCCAGAACCCACAAAATGGAAGGAGAGGACCAACTCCCAAAATTTGTCATCTGACCTTCAGATGCACAGTGGCACAAGCAGCCATACGCCCTACCTAATTAATTTAAAATATATGTGAAAAAATTATCTAATAAATTAAACATCATATTGAAAAATATATGTGTGTACATAAACACACACAAATATGAGTGTATATTCGAATAGACCCTCTCGAGAGGACCAAGACCTGGTACTCAAAAGGAAGCAGTCAACTGAAAAGCAGTGTGACCTTGAACTCCACACAGCAGCAACGGGAAAACTGTTGCTAACAACGCTGCCCTGTGGGTAGCTGTGGATTAGACAGATGCAGCCAGTCTTTGCAATGTCCTCTTCACACAGCAGTTTGAGTGCATTCCAAGACACACGAGCTTGCTTCAGGGATCCCATCTCTGCCTCTAGAGTGCTGGGCTGAGGTTACAGCTGGGCCACCATGTACACCCAGTTCAGGCCCTAGCACCCATACAAACCCTGGGTGGACATGGTGACCCAGCAGTAACCTGAGCATTCTAGAGGCAGAGATGGGATCCCTGAAGCGAGCCAGCTAGCTGGACTAGTGAAGTCATGAACCCTCGACTCAAGTGAAAGGTCTTGCCTAAATATATAAGGTAGAAGGTGATGGAAGAAGACACCCCCCACGTATCCACATACATGTGAGCATGTAAACATGTACACACGACACACATCTACAAAAGATGCCCCGACAAAAGAAATCCCTAAACTTCTAGTTGATGAAGACTGTAGTTTCACAAGACTTTAATAATGATAAAATAAAAGCAAACTTGCTTCCGTGTACACCCCGACCGGTCCACTAAAATAGTGGAGGCTGAATAGGCGTTGCTCAATTCACTACAGTGTGCTTGAAACACTAGTCCCTTCTGAAGCTCCCATTCTCTCAGTTGGCTCCCTCTTCTTTAGCTTTGTGTCCATAGGATGATGTTCTCGGTAGCAAGGGGCAGGATGCCAAGTCAAAAGAAAGAAGGCTATTGGAGTACCCTGGGTTGTGCCAGAGGTTGCAGAGAGTGTGGGAATTCTTCCTCCCTGGAGCTCAGGAAGGCAAGGGTTTGTTTATCTGGGTGTCTGGAGACACTGGACCAGTCAGAGCCCCCTTTATCCTAAATCTGCATCCCCCTGAGTGGCCACTGGTCTCACTCCCTGCAGGCTGACCTATTCTATGTGGTAGGAAATTGGACCATTAACTCTGGACTTTGCTATTTTTTGTCAGTCATACCGAGATGACTTGCCACTCCTGCTCTTTCAGTTTGGATTTTTTTTTTTTTTGAGACAGGGTTTCACTGCAGTTTTTTAGAGTCTGTCCTGGAACTAATTCTTGTAGACCAGGCTGGCCTCAAACTCACAGAGATCCACCTGCCTCTGCCTCCCGACTGCTGGGATTAAAGGTGTGTGCCACCACCACCCGCAGTCTGGAATTTTTTAAGGATACACCTGGGTCTTGGTTCTCTTCTGTAAGCAGGCCACGTCGGAACCTCATAACCAGGCCTGCAGTTCTGGTTCACGGCACCCTCTCCTCGTAGCAGAGGGCTCAGATGGAGTGCGGGTGCCCTGAGGAGTCCTTGGGAAGCATGACAGATAAGTGTGTCTTGCAGTAACTCCACACTTTCCAGTCTAGCCTCTCAGGACCCCCAGTGCCTATAAAGACAGACCCCAGAGCACTTTGAAACTGGGAGACCCAAATACATCTCCTGGGGCTCACCTACAGAGCTCCCTGACACATCAAGAAGAAGGGCCTGTGTTTTACAGGTAAACAGAAGACCAAAAAAAAAGGTGCGCCTTTCTGGGAGCAAGGTGTATGAGATTCTAGAAGACACAACACGCGCCTGGGTCCTGAGATGCTGGTCTCTAGCTGTACCCCTTCAGAGGGTCTGTGGAACACTCCTTCCTTGAAGACAGAGCAAACAAAACATTCCCCACCCACAGACCAATATGAGTGCTTCATTTCTGTACTGAAATGAAAAGATTTCGTCGCCCCAGAATATTAAGACTTGGTCTCAAGGAAGTCTCAGGCTCTGCTTGGGTCAGCTGCCCACCCAAGGACACTCTAACCGCCTGGAGTAAAGGAGGCATTTTAGTTCTCGTTGGTGTCTGGGTGCCAGCAGGCTGGTCTGAGGGAGGCTGCCACTGGTACCAGGGACTGGGTGATGCATAACAGATGCCCAGTAAAGTTCTAGGAAGAAGGCGGGGAGGGGTGATGGCGGAAGAACATTTTCCCTGCAGAGTACTATCAGTTTCAAGGAGTCCTTTTCTAGAGGAAGAAAAGCTGCAAGTATTAGAGTTACCACAAGGGGGCTCTTGGGGTCCACGTAGGGTAGGCTATCTGTACGGAGAGAAGCTACATCCAACTCTGAAGGTACCTGGGCTGGTCCCTTCAAACAGATGCTTGCTGGAGTGAGCCAAGGGAGGAGCGTTGAAAGGGAGATGATGGGAGAAATGAGTGCAAGCAGGTAGCCTCAATATCCAGTACAGAGATGGAGGAAAGAAATTTGAAGGACATCTGATCTGAGAGTCCAGCTGCGGACAGCATCCCAGCCCTGTCCCAGAGCCACACATCCAAACAATAATATATTGGTCCTTCACCGCAGACAGCCCTCTCCTCTAGTTCAGCAAAACGGCCAGGCTCATAATACTGAGCCATCAATCCACCTGCAGTATCGCTCCCCGTTGAGTCTGCTGCTCATTCTAGGTAGATTCAGCTGTCATAAATATTATTACCGTCTCCCCATCTCCTGCCAAGAGGTCACTAAAACTTTCATCCCAGACATTTGGACCCTAGAAATCTGTGTAGGCAGGCAAGGCAGGGGAAAAAAATCCCTTTAAATTTCAAATATATATCTAACTCCTGTGAGGGACCAGAAAATGTAACCATGGAAACAGGAGCATGAGTGTAACCATGGAAACCCATTTAAACCAGCTGAGCCATTACCATCTAGAATCTGGTGGGCTTGGGAGGCTTTAAGGACAACTAGCCGTGGTTAAGATGGTCAAGTGATATCAATTGTTCATGTCAGAGCTTTGTAGGCACAAATTATGAGTACTGTCTGGATGCTGCCAATATTTTAAAACGTTAGGAAGAAAACCTTTCAAAGAAATTCCTCTGCTACATTGATTTCTTCCTTCTTTCTTCTTCTCTCGCTGTCTCTGTCTCTGTATCTCTCTCTCCCTCTCTTTCTCTCTCTCTTTCTCCATTCTTTCTATTTTTTGAGAGTCTCAAAACTCAGCCTGGCTTTGAACTTGCTGGGTAGCCAAGGATCTCCTACTGCCGATGCCTCCTGTGGCTGACATTGCTGGTGTGCACACCACATCCAGTTTTGCTACACTGGTTGTTTTATTTTATTGAGACAAGGGTCTCACTATGTATCCCTGGCTGGACTGGAACTCATTCTATAGACCAGGCTGAACTGGAACTCACAGATATCCTCCTGCCTCTGCCTACCAAGTACCAGGATTATATGTGTGCACCATCATTCCTGACTGATTTTTTGGTTTTGTTTTAGACAGGGTCTCCTGGATCCCAGGCTGAACTGCAACTCACTATCCCACTATGTAGCCCAGGATGGCATTTAACTTCTGAATCTTCTGCTTTTAGCTCCCGAGGGTTAGAATTACAGCCATGGGCAACCACACCAGTTTATATAGTGCTAGGGATCAGACTCAGGGCTTTGTAGTTGCTAGGCACGCACTTAACCAGCCCTGTACACCAATTTTGATAAGATCCTTCCGTCTTTCTCCTCTGCCTTCTTACCATCACTTAGTCACTCGCCATTCATTCAGCAGATACAGGCTCAACACTTTATGGTGCTAAACACTCCATATCTGTGTCACAGATACCAAAGACTCTGTCTCACCGGGCTCAGTACCAAGGCAGGTCTTTCAAGAAAGGATTCATTTAGCCAAAGGATTTGTTACCGAAATGACAGAACTTGGATTTGTTCTTTTAGAAAGTGAGAAATGCTTTGAACAAGGCTTTCCCATGGTTTTGTTGATCTGTATTTGATGATGTTTTACAGTGTCTGTGGACATGTTGAACCCGGGGCTTTGCACATGTTATGTGTCAGACATGTGCCATGGAGTCACACCCCCAGCTGCTCCTCCCACCCTTCCCCCCGTTTTGTGAAGAAAGCTTTGCTCTTCCCATGTCACAGCTGCACTTTGCAAAGCTGGGTCCTCTATGCACCCCCTTCCTCCCCGTTTCTTTGTGTGTCACAATGCCCTTATCCCTGCTGCAGCTTCAAAGGCCTGGGGGACAGTTTGGCTTGAGAGCTGCTGCAGGGTGAGTTTTGTGCCTTCGTGGCGTTCGTTACAAAGCAGAGTACAGAGTCAAAACCCTCTGGCTGCCACTTACCAGTGTGCCACTGAAGGCAGGTTATTGACCCTCTCTAAATGGCACATTCCCACCCTCCCTCTGTAAGGGGAAAACAAACCCCATGTCTTTAGATTATCCAGTGCTAGCTTCACACAGCTGTGAAGATTCAGACCACCACAGTTTACCTCCACCTTTATCTGTACCTGAGCTATCCCCTTCCACGTCCTCAGTCCTTTCTCCCCTTTCATTCAATACCTGGTCAAACCTTCGGCCATGCCGCTGGGGCCCTGTAGACCCACAGATAATGACTGAGATGCTTAATCTTGACCCAAATTGATAGTATTAGGATCACCATGGAAACAAGCCTCTGGCCTTATCTGTGAGGGAGTTTCTAGATTGGGTTAATTGAGATGAGAAGATCTACCTATGGATGCTCTCGCTCTATCAGGGAGGAGTCCAAACTGAACAGAGTGAAAAAAAAGCAAGCTGACAGCAGCATTCGTCTGTCTGGCTCCTGGCCAGATGTAAGGTGGTCAGCTGCCCAGTTCTCCTGCCACCTTGCCTTTTGCTATGGACTGTGCTCTCAAGCTTCAGACCAAACTAAACATTCCTTCTTTCAAGTTGCTCTCATCAGGCATTTGTCTCAGCAATGAGGAAAGTCGGGGAGAGTGTGCCAACTGCACCTGTTGTATGGGGCTTGTTCTCCACCAGGCCACGGCCTAACCATCTCACAGAATCCTCACAACAGCCCGGGGAAGATTGTTATCATCTCCACTGTACCAATGAGGAAAGCTCGTCACCTGTGGGCAAACCTTCCAAGGCCATAAACTACAGAAGGGAACTTGAGCCCCGGCCATGTCTTCCAAGTCTACCACTGTGCACTAGTTGCCACCTTCCAAGTGACAATGCTCCTAGCTCACTGCAAATAACCACCCGACAGCATGAGCTACTCCAGTGTCTCCTGCTGAACCACTACATCCCCAGGACAAGGCCTGGAATCTATTGAGTACCTGTATAGATCAGATTGGCCTGTATAAATGACTGTGAAACATTGCCTTGATTGCTAACCGATGCAGGAGGGACCAGCCCACTGTGGGCAGTATCGTTCCCTAGGCAGTTGGTCCTGATCTGTATAAGGAAGCTAGCTGAGCATAAGTTGCAATATGTGGGCCAGGAAGCAGCCTTCCCCCCATGATTTCTGCTTTCTAGTTGCTGCTTGGGTTCCTGCCCCAACTTCCCTCAATGATGTAATATGACCTGGAAGTACTAGACTTTCAAACCTTACATTGATTTTGGTGAGAGTGGTCTTTCACAGCGACAAAATGAAACTAGAACAGTTTCTCTGCACAGAGGCAGAGAGGCCCAACACCAGTCCAGAGAGGTGAGGGAAAGGACCAGGGAATGGCTCTGTCAACAAAGCACAAAGACTTGAGTTCAATTCTCAGGACCCACGTGGAAAGCCGAGCATTGTGCCCCTAGCTCTGGCATACAGTCCCAGTATGGAGACAGGTGGATCATAGGGGTCTTCAGTCAGCCAGCCTAACCTACCTGGAAAACTCCAGGCCAACAAAAGTCCTTGTCTGAAAAGTTAAAGTAGATGACATTCCCGAGGAACAATACCCAAGCTTGTCCTCTGGCCTCCACACATGAGCGCACGCCGCTTGTCACAGAAGGACATCTCAGAAGGTCAAAGAGTATGGGTGGCTTCTGCCTAGAGTGGGAGAGCAGAAGGGAGTGCACAGTTCAGTAAATTTCCCAGTGGCAATGTTTGGTTTGGCTTTCGAGAGGACTAATGGGCTATTCAAGAGAGTTTCACGGCGAGGCCGCGGCATAAACAAGTGTGCAGGGCTCGAAGCCCAGGTACCTAGGAAACCATTGATTTTTATTTCTCCCCCGGGTCACAGATATCAACAGCTGAGCCACAGCTCAGCACTCCACCTGTGACTAAGGAATCCTGCTTCTGACTAGTGATGAGTGGCCCTGAATGGCTGGGGCCTGGGATGAGGGTTGGGAAGTGAAGAAGGCCGGTGGCAAATGTTAGCGATCATGGCTACTCAAATGAGAGAAGGAGAAAGCCAATTTAGCTTAGTCTGTCACAGCCGGCCCTCTCTGCCCTGCCCACGCCTCTCCCGGCAGCAGAAGTAGCTGTCAACTGCTACAGTCTCAACTGTCCACGTGGGTGATGGACACTCACACGCCTCGCTCAGGCAGCCCACCCTGCACGCTGCTTCGCTTCCTGGGTTCGTGGTGAGGATTATAATTTTCAGAAATTTTCCCCCTCCCCCCGTGCAGGGGATCGAACCCAAGGCCTCACCCCTGTTAGAAAGTGGTCTATTGCTGAGCTGCATCCACGTGAAGATTGTGATTTTTGTAACATCCATGATGAGCACTGTGAACCTGGGTTAGTTCCTTTCTCTCATCGTTAGAAGCTGATGGTGCACAGCCCTCCAGTCTTAAGCAACTGACCCTGCCTAGTGTCACTCTCTGGGTCCTGCGAGGCTGGGAACTCTGTGACTCTGGATAAGGTGGCTGCGGAGACTCTCCAGCACTCTGCCCAGCTCTTCATCTAAGCGCCCCTCTTCCTTTGTACCTCACTAGTACCCGGGAGGGCTTTGAACCACCACACCTCAGAGACACCCTCTGTCAAGATGATATCCTCAATCAAGATGAAATGATAGGAACTGGAGAGACTGAAAAGCCAGGAGGCCACAGGCACCAATTAACGTGGAGAGAAGCTGGTCCTGTGGAGCCCGGCGGGCAGCCAAGGGTGGCAGTGATGGCCCAGAGTAGCACTGAGCACAGCCTGATCCAGTTTCCCTCACATATTGATACACTGCCAGATACAACTCCCAGATGGCTTCCTTCTTCTCTCCGCAATTCCCCGTTTGAGAACACCTCCATGTCTCACTCACGGCTTCTAAACACAAATCTGTCAGGATTAAGGGGTAAAGAAATCCCTGAGAAGTGACGACATGGTAGGGGACATAGTGGGGCCAGGGACCCACCCAGGCTCTGAGGGCCCTGCAGCCAGGAGTGGCCATGGCAAGCTCTTAGGAACACTACTGCAGCTATGGGCACTGGACCCAGGATACTACTGTTGCTATGGGCACTAGACCCGGGTTCTATCAACTAGACTCTGAATGTGGCCACAGCCAATGTCATCCCAAACACCAGAATGGGCACAGCATGGTCCTTGGTTCTTCGAAGCACCTGCGTGCTTCTTACAGCCATGATGCATGTGTGAGGATCCTGTACGCCCTTGCTTTGGTTCAAAGGCCGCCGTGAAAGCAAGGATCTGGCACTTTGTGTCTTGATGATGGCAGCAGACTGTGCTCAGATAGAGAAGGCTCAGAGGTCGCATGGTTAGTGTGATGCGCTTGCTTTCCCCTGCCCTGTGCCTGGATTGTTATCTTGCTAGAGCTGTCTTTCTGTGTCAGACAGGCATTGGATCCAGGATCCTCTGGGGTTTCCCAAACCGAGTGTTTATGTCATTTATATAAAATGGTGTGTTATTCCCCAGCAGCACAGACACTGAGAGAAACAATTAATAAATGGGACCTCTTAAAACTAAAAAGCTTCTGTAAAGCAAAGGACACGGTCAACAAGACAAAACGACAGCCTACAGAATGGGAAAAGATCTTCACTAACCCCACATCAGACAGAGGTCTGATCTCCAAAATATACAAAGAACTCAAGAAATTGGTCATCAAAAGAACAAATAATCCAATAAAAAAAATGGAGTACAGACCTAAACAGAGAACTCTCAACAGAGGAATCTAAAATTGCTGAAAAACACTTAAGAAAATGTTCAACATCCTTAGTCATCAGAGAAAAGCAAATTAAAACAACTCTGAGATTCCATCTTATACCTGTAAGAATGGCCAAGATCAAAACCACTGATGATAACTTATGCTGGAGAGGTTGTGGGGTAAAGGGAACACTTCTGCATTGCTGGTGGGAATGCAAGCTGGTACAGCCCCTTTGGATGTCAGTGTGGCAATTTTTCAGAAAATTAGGAAACAACCTTCCTCAAGACCCAGTAATAGCACTTTTGGGTATATATCCAAAGGATGTTCAATCGTGCCACAAAGACATGTGCTCAACTATGTTCATAGCAGCATTGTTTGTCATAGCCAGAACCTGGAAACAACCTAAATTCCCCTCGATCAAAGAATGGATAAGGAAAATGTGGTACATTTACACAATGGAGTACTACACAGCAGAAAAAATAACAACATCTTGAATTTTGCAGGCAAATGGATGGAGCTAGAAAACATCATTTTGAGTGAGGTAACCCAGACACAGAAAGACAATTATCACATATACTCACTCATAAGTGGTTTTTAAACATAAAGCAAAGAAAACCAGCCCACAAATCACAATCCCAGAGAACCTAGACAGCAATGAGAACCCTAAGAGAGACATACACAGATCTAATCTACATGGGAAGTAGAAAAAGGCAAGATCTCCTGAGTAAATTGGGAGCATGGGACCTTGGGAGAGGGTTGAAGGGGAGGGGAGAGAAGGGGAGGGGAGCAGAAAAAAAATGTAGAGCTCAATAAAAATTATAAAAAAATACAAAAAGAAAAAAACAAACAACCCCCCCCCAAAATGGTGTGTTATTTACATATAAACTACATAAAGTTTCCCATATACCTGAAATCACCTTTATTTTACTTGTAATACCTAGTACCAGGTAAATGCTATGTAAATAAATATATGTCATACTGAACTGTTCAGAGAATATCGACACCATAATTATTGTGTTTGGTACAGATGTGATTTTTTTTTTCCCTGAGCAATTTCTGCCTGAGATAGAGTGAATCTGTAGATATGCAACTCCTGTAGATATGCAGGGGTGGGCACGCCTTTAATCCCAGCACTCCGGAGGCAAAGGCTGGCGGGATCCCTGGTTCAGGGCTAACCTGATCTATGGAATGAGTTCCAGGACAGCCAGAACTACAGAGAAATCCTGTCAAAAAACTAAACACACACACACGCACACACACACACACACACACACACACACACACACAGAGAGAGAGAGAGAGAGAGAGAGAGAGAGAGAGAGAGAGTCCTATGTGCTAGGTCGCAAAGAAACCCAGGACAAACGGCTGAGGTGCCTACTAGCATATCAAAGCAGAAGCTGGCCTCCAGATTCTCAGTGCTTCACTAGTACCTGTTAAAGTGTCCTGGCTCCTCTCAGTACATCACACACACACACACACACACACACACACACACACACACACACACACCGAGCTTCACTTTCCTTTCCCACGCTTCTCTTTTCCAGAAATAACTCAGCCATTTTGGCAACATGCTTTCTTGGGCATCTCTTGGTTCTGGGTTCTCAGCTCTCTCTCTTGGTCCCCTCTCTAATCTCTCTTCTCTTCCTCTCTCGCTCTCCCCCTCTCTCCTCTCTCTCTTTCCTCTCATGACCCAGTCTATTCTGCTGGCTATGTTCAATCTGAACTCTTCTAGACGCCTCTATCTGTTCTCTCCCTCGTATCTACAATAAAAACCTTCTCCTCAATCATACCTAGGAGTGGTCATGTCCTCATTTTCTTTCTTTCTTTCTTTCTTTCTTTCTTTCTTTCTTTCTTTCTTTCTTTCTTTCTTTCTTTCTTTTCTTTAAAGATTAATTTATTTATGGCGGCACCTGCCTTTAATCCCAGTACTTGGGAGGCAGAGGCAGACAACTCTCTGAGTTTGAGGCCAGCCTGGTCATTAGAGCTAGTGCCAAGTCAGCTAGGGCTGTTACACAGAGAAACCCTGCCTCAAAACAAAACAAACAAAAAAATTTACTTATTTATTATGCATACAGTGTTCTGTCAGCATGCATTTCTACACTCCAGAAGAAAGCACCGAATCTCATTACAGATGATTGTGAGCCACCATGTGGTTGCTGGGAATTGAACTCAGAAGAGCAACCAGGGTTCTTAACCTCTGAGCCATCTCTCTAGCCTCATGTCCTCACTTTCACTCACCATGTATAAAAGGCCAACTGTGTATAGTGATACTTGTATAATCATCCTACCTTAGTGGTAAGATTACAGAAAAAAATTACAAAACACCAAGTTACATTTAGATTTCAGATAAACAATGATTTTTTAAAATATAAATATATCACATGCAATATTGAAAGATTCACAAAAAATTATGTGTTGTTCTAAAATTCAAATGTAATTCATTACCCCGTATCTTGCCTGAAAACCTTCCATAAAGGTATTTTTCTAATTTTTTTGTGTATATTTGTGTGTGTGCCTATTCATTTTTATTTGTTTTGTTTTTTTGTTTGTTTCATTTTATTTGTTTCATTTATTTGTTTTATTTGTTTTGTCTCCCGTAGATCAGGCTGGCCTTGAACTCCCTGTGTAGCAGAGGATGACCTTGGATGGATCTTTCTGCCTCCACAGCAGTTCTGGGACCACAGGGGAGCACAGTCACGCCCAGTTTACACATTGCTGGAGATCAGACCTAGGGCTTGCTGTGTGTCAAGCAAGCCCTCCACCAACTGAGCTCCAACCCAGACTCTTTAGGGCATTTTTTTAATTCTGTACTTCACCAGGATCCATTGTCGCAGGCCCTGTTTCTAAGCATGTTAGAGATGCTGGCATGCAAGTTCTGTATTCCTGATAGCGGCTGGACCCCCTCCCTGGTCCTGACCTGAAGCTTATCCAGCCTGTCTCTCTGTTTTCTCCCACACCAACCTCCCATCCCCACCACTGTGGTGCCTGCCTAGAGCCATCCAAGGTGAAGGTTGTGTCCTTGAAAAGCCAAGGAGAGCAGCACATTAAAGTTTAAAAACCGATTATCCAGATGTGATAGGAAAAGGGAGAATAAGCAGCGCCAAAAGATTTGATGAATTTTTTATACCGACTGGGCTCTCCAAATTCTAAGACCTCAAGTTTGCTATGACTCACACTTGCCAAGGGCTCTCAGGGGAGGTGACACGGTAAAGTAATGAGACTGATTTTCACGTGCATTGTATGGAAACGAGGCTTCATGACTCAGCGGTTTCTGCTGCTGTCAGCTCCGGTGTCCCAGGTCAAGTCCATTACCTAATTGATTGTTGGTTTGCTCTTTCCATGCAAAACAGCAAACCGTTTACAAAGCTGCCCATCTCGATATATTATTGGCAAAAAGTGACAGGACAGTTTCCTCAAGTCTTCTTATGATCGTAAATGAGACAAAGGAGACACACAGTTTTGCCAAATTCTCATTATGTGACACACACACGGACTTATTCACCCCAGTCTTATGTGAGGAATCATTAGGCCTTCCCAAACCAGACCCAGCTTTCTCTGGGCTGCCAGAGAAATCACAGTGGGATATTTCCAAGCCATAAAAAATAATTGGTGTCTTTCAGAGTTAGTGCACATGGTGGAAAGGATTTCATTAGTCAGCCCCGAGTCTTTGGGAAGATTATTGATTTATATTTCTAACTTTTAAGGAGATTCCCCAGGCATGTCTTTGTCCCTTCCATCTCGGGTACTTTGTGCATTGCTTTTCTTCTTGCCTTTGCTTCATCTTGTCAATTCCCTCTGCTCAAAACTATGCCCTATGGAAAAAGTTAATTCCGTGAACACTGGCCTGAGCACATGACCAATTAGAGATCACATTTCCCAGCTTTCCTTGCTGCTAAATGATCCAGAGGAGCCCGCACCGTAGCCGGAAGGGAGGTCTCTTACCTTCTATGACCTTTGCTCTTGGAGTAGTAAAAAGAGGCTCATGGTGTCGAAAAGCCATGGTTATGGTGGTTCAGAGCTGGGTAGTGAGGAGAGCCTGGGGCCCAATCTGCATTCCCGAAATATTGACTTCTTTGCTCAGCACAGATTCAGCACAATGACTTCAACAAAAGTTGTATAATTTCTTCAGCAATTCGCAATGTGGATAATGAATAAGGGCTAGTTTGGTGGCTGGATGGTGTTAGGTACCCAAGTTCCCCTTTTCCCCTCGGCACTACCATCCATTCAGGAATTTCACCATGACATTCACTTTCCAGGATGCTGGGGGCAGGGGAAATAGAAAAGGAGAAGATACTTTCCGTGTGTGTGTGTGTGTGTGTGTGTGTGTGTGTGTGTGTGTGTGTGACAGAATTTATCCATGTAGCTCTGGCTTTCAGAGAAATCACTCTCTTGACTAGGCTGGACTGTCTCACAAAGATCTGCCTGCTTCTACTTCCTGAGTGTAAGAATTAAAGGTGTGAGCCACCACTGCCAGGTTCCTTTTGGACTACTCTTATGGGTTAAATCCCATTGTCCAGATTCCAATCATATGGCATCATTTAGTTGCAAGGAAGGCTGAGAAATATGGTCTCTGATTGTTGTGCACCCAGCTTAAAATTGCACTGTTAGGAAACAAAGACAGATAGACATTGATAGACCATGACCGAGAACCTTGATCGTTTTTAGAGATCAATATTGCTTAAGTCTATTCCGAACTTCTCCTCTCTTCTACCAAGAATATGTGTCCAAAACAGCACAACCAGCAGAGCTTTGATTTGAAGAAGCAAGCCAGGTTTTGTTTTTGTTTTTTGGGGGATTATTTTCCATTTTAAAAATAATTTATTTTTATTTTAAAGTGTGTGTGTGTGTGTGTGTGTGTGTGTGTGTGTACATCATGTGGAATGTCTGTGGGAGTGGAGACCAGAATGCTCTGGAGCTAATGCTACCTGATATGAGTACAAAGAACCAAATTCTGGTCTTTTGCAAGAGCAGTATGCACCCTTAACCATGGCGTCATGTCTCCAGCCATTGTTTTTGTTTTGAACATAGCATTTTAGCACTGTTTTAGGGGCTGAGTTATAGACCCCAGTAGACTCACATCTTTATGCAATGGTGCAGATGGAGCGCGGGGCTTCAGGCATGCTAGGCAAGCACACAACTAGCTGAGCAGCCTGGGATCCTGTCATTTTACATGGGTGCATGCCTTATGCACTTGCTGTTTGGGTGTGATGCTTCATTTTCCCCTTTTCCTTTCTTCTTTCTCCTGCCGGCAGCAGCCATCTCCCCACTGACACCCAAGGAGTGGCGCCAGCCCAGGGCTCTTTCTCTTATGTTTTTCTCCACGCTCACAAAGCTATGTATAGGGATTTGAAAGGTTATTTATTTGATTTTGGTTTTGGTTGGGTTTTTTTTTTTGGTTTTTTTTTTTTTTTTGCCTTTACAATAGTGAACCATTGTAGACATTTACATACATGTTCTCATGTCTTGCCTTCCTCACTTAACAACACCTCATGGGATTCTCTCCAAGTCAATTGGTTTCGATTTAATCTGTTCTTTTAAATGGATGGGTAATAATTCATGCTGTTGATATATCATAAAGTATTTAGCCAGGGGCATTGTTTCACAATGAATACTGTCTTAAAAGCATCTCTGTACATGTGTCTGTGCTAATTAATGGCTTTATTTCCTTGGGACAGATTCCCAAGAGTGAGCTTGCTGGGGCAAAAGCCACATGAATTTTTAATTTTAATAAATATTATCCCTGGAGTCATCTGTTTCTCTCTCTTTCCGACTACATCTTTTCCCTATTCCAGTTTCTATAATTAAAAGGCTAAAAAGTTTTAAGTAAAATTTAATAAGCTTGTGTTGATCTGTAAAAGTATGACAAACTATAACATAAAGAAGTTGACATTGTTTTCAAAGGCTCACCTGGAAGAAGCCCTTTTTGGAGTGACCAAAGGAAGACAGGGACAGCAGGTATGACAGACAATACTGACTTTCCCAGTTTCTGTATTTAATCAAGATGCATGTTCAGAAACACCCCAGCACTATGGCAACTGAATATTATCAGCAGCAAATTACAGAATCCTCTGCCAGTGCTTCCCAGGCAATTCATTACATGAGAGCCGGCGTTCCTTGGGCATACTCTGTCCCCAAGCCCCACACTGAGGACCTACACTCATTTCACAATGTCTATAAGGCCCTGTCCTTGGTAGATACTGGACTGGATGGTGACCAGAAGGGCAGTGAATATGATCTACAAGGTCCCTCTCACAGAGCTGACCTTCTGGATGAAGGGTAAAATATTAAAGAACCAATTACATGCATGTTTTCATATTTGTTGTTTATTGTGCTGAAAATCGAACTCGGGGTCTTGGGCACATATTCTTCCATTACGGTACACCTCCTCCTCTATTTATATATTTTTGTTGTGCTAAACTATGTATGACATAACAGTTGCTTTCTTTGCCATTTTGTGTACATAGCACTAATAAACCCTATGGGCACTGCACTAAGTAAAGTAAGCTAGTTACAACAGCAAATGTAAGATTCCATTTATATTACCCAGGGGGTTTGGATTCAGAGATAGGAAGCAAAATGGAACTTGCCAAGAGATAACTGGGGAGGGGGTTAGAGAGCTATATTATGGGTATAGATGTTCCCTTTTGTAGACCAGAAAAGTCTGGAGATGATTTCACATGTTGGTGGTTTCACAATGAGCTGGATAGTTTCATTCAACTTGATATGAGCTAAAGTCATCAGAGAGGAAGGAAACTCAATTGAGAAAATGCCTCTGTAAGACTGGGATATAGGCAAGCCTGTGGGTCATTTTTTTAATTAGTAACTGTTGTGAAAAGGCCCAGACATTGGGGGAGGGCACCTCTAGGGTGATGGTCCTGGGTAAAACCAAGCTGAGCAAGCCATGCTCACGAAGAAAGCAGGCTGAGCAAACCAAGCTATGAGAAGCAAGCCAGTAATTAGCACCCCTCCATGGCCTCTGCATCAGTTCCTGCCTCCCAGGTTCCTGCCCTGTTGGAGTTCCTGTTCTGACTTCCTTCACTGATGAGCAGTGATGTGGAAGTGTAGGCTGAATAAACCCTTTCCTCCCCAAGTTGCTTTTGGTCTTGGTGTCTCATCACAGCAATAGTAACCCTAACTAAGATGCACAATAATATGAATGTACTGAATGCCATTGAACTTTACATATAAAAATGGTGAAGAAGAGGCTGGGGAGATAGTTCAGTGGTCAGGAGCACTTGTCGCTCTTTCAGAGGACCTGGGTTCAATTCCCGGAATCCAAATGTCACCTCCATCCATCCGTAACACCTGTTCCAGGATATCTGATGCTCTCTTCTGGCCTCTGTGGGGGCTTCACAGATATACATGCATGCAAACACTCATGCACATAAAATAAAAATAAATAAATCTTTTTTAATCATATAAAAATATAAAGGAACAAAGCAGCCAGGTCTCATCTCTAATATTTCTAGCCTCCCAATAACTCCATGTCTTCTCTTCCCCAAATTTTTCTCACCATTGCTTCCCCACCTGAAAAACTTGCCTATCCAATCTTGTTGCAGAAACCCCAGGTTTCCAATTATTAACATCGTCGAGGTGCTCAAAGGTCCCAGTGGACACCACATTTTTCTTGGCACTTTGTCCTGAGAATTCCTGGAATGCTTTAAGAGATGACCTCGATGTCTGCAGCATATCTGCTAGCCCTCTCGACATTGCATCGACTTAGCAGCCTTTATCTTTCGCCATGATCGTAATCAGCCCCAACCCTCCATCTTTCTCCAGGAAGATCTATCGTGTTTCAAAGAAAACAAAGGAAAATGTTTCCCCACACCACTGATTACTCCATTTTAAAGCACAACAAGCACTTTTCCTGTTTTTTTTCCCCCCTTGGACCAGCGACTCACTTCCAGATGGGACTCCTGGGGTTTGGAGGAGCATTTGTTACCAGAATGGGCTTTGTGCTTTTACAAGAAAAATAAGTCTCAATTAAAGGCACAAATTTCCACCAGTTACAACAGGCAAGAAACTTAGTGATTAATTTTTCAATTCCCACTAATGATTTTTTTCAGTCATAATTATAGTAAATTTTTATTGAAGTATGAGTAAATTCTAATTTAACTATTTGGCATCTAGTTTCTGAGCCTCAGACTCATGTGTTTGAGCTCCTACTTTGTTGCCTGAAAAAAAAAGCTTGTTATGAGTGTCTTAAAGTTTCCTAAAACTGAATTCTTGGTGCACATGTTCCTAGGAATTGAATCTCCTGGACTTGGAAATTCTGTTGTTGTTGTATGAAATACGGTCTCATGATCTGTAGACCATGATAGCCTCAAACTCATGGCTCAGCCTCTGAAGGGCTGGGATTGTAGGTGTGAGGCATCTTACCTGGCTCCAAAACAGAATTCATGATCTTTCTCTTCAAATCTGCTTTACCGCCTCCCATATACATAAATCTAAACACATGTGCCACGCATGAACACACACACACACAAAACTAACACAGAAAAGGAGAGGTCACCCTTAACTCTCTTTCATCTTCTTTTCATTACAATTATTGTGCTACCATTTGTGGATTATTGTCTCTCTCATCAACGTGGACAGAAAACGAACAATCATTCAACACTGCCAAATACTTAGTGTTCAGATTTTATCAACAGAATCTGAGTCATAAAAGTTTAGATTTTAAAATCTTTAAAAAGATCGACTCCCCATCACACTCTCCTTATTACTCAATACTATTTATTCATTGATTAAAAATCTGAATTATTTATCGGTTAACATTTCCCATATTATGCCTTTGGGTGGTTGTATTCCTTTCTTATAAGCATGGCTTACCCTGTTGGAGCACACAACATGATCCTCAGATTCTGGTTATTTACACAGTATTTCAGGACCTTGTATCTGCAAATAACAAGAGCAAACAAACCAGCTGCCTTAGTTTGAGTTTCTATAAGAACAAATTACTATAGTTTGGGTGGTTTAAATAAGACACAACTATTCTCACAGTTTTGGAGTCTTAGAAGTGCAGAACCACGGAACTGGCAGATTACCAGCTAGTGAGGGCATGTCCTGGTTTGTAGAGAAGAGAAAACCAGCCTTGCCCGGCCTCTTTCCGTGAGGGCACTAATCCCATCATGAAACTGCACCCCACGACCCTCCAAAGGCTCCTGCTAACACCATCACATCTCCAAGTGCCCTCAACACATAAATCTAAGGGGCAGAAATGTTCAGTGCATAGCGCCAGCCTCCACAGGAAGATGGTCCTCTTGAAGGTGGTCTCATGGAGTGGACTCACCGTAACCTACATGATAGAGTAGACACTCAGCGTGGTCTCTCCATGCTAAGAGTGTATAAAACTGAGGTTTGTGAGGCTGTGACTAGCTGGATTATTTTGCAGCAAACATTTTAATATGTAAGTAAAATTGTGAACTCTGAAATAATGACAGAGAATATAATTGTGTGATACTTAATCTTCATGGACAACGTAATAGGGTTTTAAAACGTCGTGGGAACACATCTCTCTGTGTGTAAATTTCCAAAAATGTTGAAGGTGAGAGTGAAGACCTACCTTGATTGTGACCAGCAACACCTGATGGAATGTATTCTGAATGAAAAGAAGGAAGCAAGCTGAGCACTGGTATCCATCCTTCTCTGCTTTCTAATTACAGTGAACCTGCATCCGCCTCCCTCTCCATGCCACGATGAACCGCTCATACCAACATTCCCACAGACACATTCATAATATGCTTTGCCACACAATGGCAGTTAAGGTGTAATTTGGTTTTTATTTTATTTTATTTTATTTTTTTTGAGACAGGGTTTCTCTGTGTAACAGTTCTGGCTGGTCTGGAACTTGCTTTGTAGGCCAGGCTGGCCTCGAACTCACAGAGATCCGCCTGCCTCTGCCTCCCGAGTGCTGGAATTAAAGGTGTGTGCCACCATGCCACTACGGCCTGACTGTAACTTGGTTTTAAATTCCATTATGACAGTTAAAATGTCACTAGATTTTTCAGTTCTGTTACAGTTTTTATTCTTTGTTTTCTGAGACAGAATCCTAAGTAGCCCAGGCTGGCCTCAAATTCACTATTGTAGCTAAGGATGATTTTGAGCTCCTGTCCTGCCTCTATCTTCTAACTGCTAGGATTACAGGGATATGCCATGGCATCCAGTTCCAGTTTTATTATAATATTACGGAGGCGTGGTATAGGCAGTCCTTGTGCAGCACATGACCATATAGAAGGTTGCAAGATGAGTCAATTTCTGCAGTGTGTATATGTGCTGTGCATGTGTGTATATGTGTGTGTGCTGTGTGTGTGTGGTATATGTGTTTTGTGTATGCTGTGTATGTGTTGTGTATATATGGTGTGTATGTGCTGTGTGTTTTGTGCGTGCATATGAGTGTGTTGTGTGTGTATGGTGTATGTGCTGTGTGTGTATGGTATGTGCTGTTGTGTGTATGGTATATGTGTTGTGTGCTGTGCATGTGTGTTAGTGTATGGTGTGTGTGTGCTGTGCATGTTGATTGTGTGTGTATGGTATGTGTGCTGTGTATGTATGGTATATATGTTGTTTGTGTATATATGTGTATATATGTGTGTGTTGTGCATGTATGGTATGTGTATATGTATGTGTTGTATGTGTATATGTGTGTTGTGTGTATGGTGTATGTGTTGTGTGTGTGCTGTGTGTGTATGGTAGGTGTATATGGTGTGTGTGTTTGTATGTGTGCTGTGTGTATGGTGTATGTGTGCTGTGTTCTGTGTTTGTGTATAGTGTGTGCTGTGTGTGTATGTATGTGTATTGTGTGTATGACTGTGTGTGTTGTGAAGTGGTGTGTGTTGTGTGCAGTAATTAAACCCAAACAAGCACACTACTGCTGAACAACTTTCCCCAGCCCTATTTTTGGTTATTTTAAACACATCTCTAGAAACTGATAAAACACGTAAGCAAAAAAAAGTAAGATTTTTTTAAAATGTATTGTGTGGGCGGCTGGAGAGATGGCTCAGTGGTTAAGAGCATTGCCTGCTCTTCCAAAGGTCCTGAGTTCAATTCCCTGCAACCACATGGTGGCTCACAACCATCTGTAATGAGGTCTGGTGCCCTCTTCTGGCCTGCAGACATACACACAGACAGAATATTGTATACATAATAAATAAATAAATAAATATTTACAAAAAAATGTATTGTGTGTAGATCTTTCTAGACATTCAGCACATAGCAGTGAATGGAACAGTTAAGATCTCTAGTGGGAGCCAGGCGGTGGTGGCACTCAGAAGGCAGAGGCAGGCAGATCCTGGGAGTTCGAGGTCAGCCTGGTCTACAAGAGCTAGTTCCAGAAACCCTGTCTTGAAAAACAAAAAACAAAAAAAAAAAAAAATCCCTATTGGGAACTAAGGTTATACAGTGGTAAAATGCTCACTCTCATAGATGAAGTCTCAGGTTTGACTCCCAACTCTGGAAGAAGACCCCTTATTTTCCAAATGTGTAGAGACAGAAGCAGATTTGTGGTTTCGTAGGATTGGAGTATAACAGAAATTAATGGTGCAGAGGCACAGGGGAAGTGTTCTAAATATGATCAAAATCGAACAATCCGTCTCCTTTGCCAAAATTAAAGAACTCACATTTTAATAGGAGAAATAAGCAATTAACATCAAGTAAAATGCATGTTATGTTTAATGGCGAATAATGTTACAGAGGAAACAAATCAGGGAGGTGACACAGGAGAGGGTGTGGCAGGTTTTAGTGGAGCAGAAAGGAAAGCAGGGCTGAGTAGGTGTCATTTAAAGGACATTTGGAAGCTGCAGAGTGAGCTTCATGGAGCTGTCTGGGGGAGAGCATTCCAAGCAGAAAAATACAAAAACAAACAGGCTAAGACCTAGCCCTGGAAACAAATGAGCTTAGGAAATCACAAAACCAATAGGCCACACTCCGAGGACTAGAAGAAAGAAACCGATAAAAAAAATAAAGTCAGAAACTAAACAGAACACTGACAATAATTACATACTAGGGACTATCAGTGAAACCACAGCTTTTCAAAAAACTTTTCATTTTAAAGATCTGGCAAAACAAATCAAGAACAGAATAGACCAAAAGGGACGAGGGGCAAGAAGCAAGGGAACTGCAGAGCAGCAGGAAAGCAAAGGGACAGCCCACAGCAGGGCTTCAAAGCATGAACTAAGCAATGGTTTGACAACCTACATAAACACACACACACACACACACACACACACACACACACGGGATATTTGTACACTGTGAAGATGTATTGCTGTGACTGGTTTAATAAAAGGCTGAATGGCCAATAGCTAGGCAGGAGAGATAGGAGGGACTTCCGGGCAGAGAGAGAATGCTGGGAAGGAGGTGGGGTCACCAGCCAGATGGAGAGGAAGCAGGATGGGCAGCACAGAGTAAAGGTAGCTGAGTCACATGAAAGAATGCAGATGAAAAGATATGAGAACTTAAGTTATAAGAACTAGTTAGAACTAGTTAGGAACAAGCCTAAGCTAAGGCTAAGGTCTCCATGTAGTTTTTTGTGAGCTGGTGGTCCATAGAAAAATCCGTCTACGTGCACACATTTCTGGGAAAGTATAAAAAAACAAAGTTAGTACAAAAAAGAAAAGACACTTGAAACTGATGATCTTTTTTTGTAATTGACAGGATTAGCAACTTCGACACCAACAAGAATGGCTCCAATGGTTTTGCTGTTGGGTTTTGACAAATTTCAGAGACTAACAGATAAATCCCAGAAAAAAGAGGAAAATGGAATAGCCTCATTTTTTTAAACCTTAATTTTCATTTTATGTTTATGTTTGCTTTGTCTCCTTGTATGTCTGTGCACTGTGTGAGTACAGTGTCTGCACTGGACAGGAGAGGGTGCTGGATCTCCTGGAACTGGAGTTACCATGTGGGTGCTGGAAATTGAACCTGGATCCTCTGGAAGAGCAGCCAATGCTCTTAACCACTGAATCATCTCTACAACTCCTTCCCATGGTTTTTGGAAGCTGGGACAACTTTGTTTTCAAATCCATTCTAAGGGTATGGAAAGAAAGCTATGGCCCTTTGCAGTTATGAGGACTGATGCATAAACCTAGATAAACTATCAAGCGTCTGTTTGCATCTGATTATGAAATGTGCCCCTCGTGCTCACGGGTTGGGGACTTGGCTGATGGCTGATGGACTGTTGGTAAGAGAATGGATCCTAAGGATTCTGGCATAATAATGACTAATCCCTTGGTGGATTTATAATATGATGGTCTTATGGTCTTATGATGGTCAAACAGAGTGAAAGATAGGAGCTGTTGGAGGAAGTTGGAGGTGGGGGGAGTGTCCCTCGGGAGCTGTCACTTATCTTTGATCCTCCTCATATCGTCTTTACTTTGCATCCCCACCACCATGTAGTAACTTATGCCACACGCTCCTGTCACTGTGGTGTTTTGCTTCAGTGAAGGCTCAGAAATAACCAATGGAGCCACAGACTACAGGCAGCGACCTCTAAAATCTCAACAACGAAACTGACTAACACCCTATCTGAATCCCCCCCCGAAAAAAAACCCACATTGCAAATAAAGAGCATCTTAAGTAAGTAGTGTTTTCCCTAGACATCTAAGGAGCCGCCAGCATAAGACTTCACTGGTGGGCAATGGCCTGGCTTGTTGTTAAGCACTCAGTAAACACTGGCTATCATTACTGATTACAATTGATGACCCTGGTAAAACCACTGAAGATGGCTTTCACAGATAATGTGACGCTAGCCCATTAAGCTACACCTTGCCTCATCTTCAAATCATCTGTGCTTCTAGAGGTGCGCCCTTGTAGTTTAGCAGGTCCCGGTGCCTGGCTAGCTTATACCCAAAATAATTACATAGAAACTGTATTCATTTAAATACTGCCTGGCCCATTAGTTCTAGCCTCTTCTCAGCTAACTCTCGCATCTTGATTCAGCCCATTTCTAATAATCTGTATTCACCACAAGGATGTGGCTTACTGGCATGAGTCTAACCAGTGTCCGTCTTGGGCCAGAGAAGCATGGCGTCAGCCACACTTCCCTTCCTCCCAGCATTCCATCCTGTCTACTCCGCCTCCCTGATTTCTGCCCTGTCAAAAGACCAAGGCAGTGTTCTTTATTCAACCAATGAAAGCAATACAAATGAAGAAGCACCTCCTACACCACGCCCTAAAATTATTTGTTTATATGTAATAACTGTAGACATAGACAAAGATGTTCTCAACAGTTTTCCTTGAAAGATTAAAGCAAAGAAGTCCAAACATCCATCTTCAAGAATGTGGATATATGACCTGCATTAGATCCATGCAGTCAGATGCTTTGCAGTGGAGTGGTAGGTGAGAGTACTGGGGTTGAGGAGCAAAGGAGAAAAATCATTAAAACCAGGAGGTAATTTGTATGATCCTATGAGCACAGTGTTCTGTAAACTACAAAAAAAATTAAAGTCGAAGATTTATCAGAAGGGTATAATATTTTATAGACTCCAAAGATAGAGATGTAACCAAGGAATTGAAATGAAGGCCTAGAAGCCCCATCTCTCATCTCAATTCTGCAGGGCTTTATTTGCTTATCCTCTCACTGTGGGATTATTTCCTCTGCATCTCCTAAAGGTTCACAGCGAAAATGGATGCTTCACAGTTATTAAGTTTGTAAGCTGAAGTTCTAGCCATATAATGAGTATTACTTCATCTTTTCCTAAGCCCTGACAGAATACTTGGAAAGGGACCATCTCACTAAGGGATAGCCTCCAGAGTGTATGCCATATGCTAGAAGAACAGCTGGCAAACAGCCAATCCTGCAACCTGCGGATCTCACAGAAATTCCTCACAGAAAGGGCATCCCTGGAGCCGGACAAACATCCCTGAAGCTAGGCAGGTATCAAATTGTGTGTGACCAATCCAAGCATCAGGCTGACATTCATGGAGAAGTGGCACAATTCTCTCCAGATCTGTGTTTCCAAGCACAATCATTTTGTTACACTCCCACTAAACTAATGTGAAAGATTCTTCAAAGATTAATGCCCTGGGCTGAGAGGACAGCTGCCCAAAAAGTTACTTGCTGCAAAAGCATAAGTGGTGTGGGAAGTCCTTCTGTTTATGTGTTCCTTTTATTGGTTAATGAATAAAGAAGCTGTTGTTGGCCAATGGCTTAACAGAACATAGCCAGGCTGGAAGAGATATATATATAGAGAGAGAGTAGGCGGAGTTGCAGATACCACGTAGCCACCACCGGGAACCATGAGCCACAGCCACATGGCGATACACAGGTTAATAGAAATAGGTTAAATTTAAGATGTAAGAGATAGCCAATAAGAAGCTAGAGCTACTAGGCCAAGCAATGATTTAATTAATACAGTTTCAGTTTCTGTGTGGTTATTTCATGGTGCGAGCAGTCAGGAATGAGTGAGTATCCCTTCTTACAACATATGAGAACCTGAGTTCCATCTTGCAGAACATGTACACACACACACACACACACACACACACCTGAGTTAAGACATATAAGCAACGACATCTGAGGTTGCACGGCTTCCACACACATTTGCACACACATCCATACGAGTATTGTGTCTACACACATGTTCACACACGAAGGCTCTGGGGTTATCCAGGTGCACTGACAGGGCAGTCTACATAGGAAAAGTGACAGGACTAGGAGAAAGGATAAAAACGGAGCATCGTAAGTGAGGAGGCTGCAGCCTTGGTGTAGCCAATGCCCTGTGCAAATCCCAAACAGTGGGGTTGACAGGGTCAGAGCGGGAAAGGGTTCAGGCATCTGAACTTCATTTTGAAAATGAGGTTTGAGGGGCTGGAGAGATGGCTCAGTGGTTAGGAGCACTGGCTGCTCTTCCAGAGGTCCTGAGTTCAATTCCCAGCAACCACATGGTGGCTCACAGCCATCTGTAATGAGATCTGGTGCCCTCTTCTGGTGTGTGGGCATACATGGAGGCAGAATATTGTATACATAATAAATAGATGAATCTTAAAAAAAAAGAAAGAAAGAAAATGAGTTTTGAAAACTGAGCATTCTGGAGCCAGGAAGTGTCACAAAACCACGTATCTCAACCCTTCAGCACTGTGGAGAAAACTTCGATGCCATTGATCACGGCAAACTCCAGAACCAGCAGCCCTTGGTGATGGAAACTGTTTTTGAAGTTATCCTAGTCTCTGATCTCATTTGGACTTATTGTCAAGTGCTTCTTGAAGAAATGAAAGAAGTTGTTGAGAAGTCATTGCCTCTGGCTAGTAAATGTGCAGCTGATTCCCAGAATCCTCCGCACCACCTGCAGCACAGATGGTAAACAGTACCCCTATACCCCAGCATATTATAGAGTTCACAGAGAAGGCTCATGGCACCTCCTGGGGAAGTCAGCACATTGCCAGTCCAAAGACGTTGACTCACCCACTGTGAATGGATGTGAACAAGCCAAGCTCTAAGCAAGAAGGTCTAAGGAAGCTGCGCTTACCTGTGAATGCCAGGATTTCGTGCTGATCGGTTTATCAAAGTCTCTTACTTGTTTGTCTCTATGCGCTTACAGAATCTACCAATATCTGCTTTCAGAAACTGACTTCTGACCAGCCACTAACACACACTCAGGATGATAGTACTCACTATGCTTACGAGAATGCCTCTTAAGCCCTGATTACACTCTAGCTACTGCAACAAACCGTGGTGGGAGCAGAATTTGATAAGCAAATGGAGCGCAGTGAAATGAAGCTCGCGAAGGAAAACATAGCCAGAGCGAGGATAGCACATTCACAGGCAGTATTAAAAATTAAGTAATGCAGAAGAAAGTTCACAAGGCCTCAACTCTAGACAAAGAACTACAGGCAACGAAGGAATGCTGAGAGCAAGAGAAACAGTCTTCTCAAGAAAGAGTACACCGATTTGGTGATCCAACACAAGATGGTCAGACCTCAAAACATACTTAGAAGTAACATTACAAAGACTGAACAGGTTGTATTTAGGATATACATCTGGCAAACAGATGTATTTTGAAAGATATATTTATACATATATTATATATATGTATTTATATGTAACAAATATATATGAATATACGTGTGTGTGTGTATAAAAACAATTAATGAAAAAAGAAGCCAGAATTTGAAGGGAGGTACATGGGAAGATTTGGAGGGAGGAAAGGGAAGAGGGAAGTGATGTATTATAATCTCAAAAACTAAAAACATTATTTTAAAAAACAGTTGCGTGGTTATCTGACTGGGGGTGTAGCTCAGTGGTACAAAGCTTCCCAATGTGTTAGGCTTCAATCCCCAGTATCTTCCTCCTCCCTAACGATAATTAGGCAATTATGATCCATTATGTAGAGCTTCGTCCCTCCTGCACACGGAAGACTAGAGCGCACTCTTCTGCTCTCTGTCCTCTGCTGCTTGTCCTGTCATAGGCAGAAGGACAGTTCATGTCCCTTTATACAGTGATGAGGGTAGAAGACTGAACAATATAATAAACCATGCCTTCTCTGCTTTCCTGAATGTTTGAAGATCCAATGAGAAGCATTTGGAATCCACTTCTAAACTGTAGATAGAAGGCTGTTTCTACCACAGCCTCGCCTAAAGCCTGCTCTCCCTAGGTCTTAGGAGGAAGTCCAGGCTTTATGGGTACCTTACAGATGTGCCCTGATGCGTCCCACCCTGAGATGCGTCTGTCTCTCAGCCACTTCTCCTTGGGCTCCAGCAGCATCCTATATTCTGGATTACCCACCGCCACCAGCTTTCGCTCATGCTTGTCCCTCTACTTGGCCCTGACTTCCTGTCACTCTCATCTCACACCTCCCGCTTCACCTAGAGCAGTATTCCTCAGCAGCCGCATCGTGGACATTCTGGAAAGGATGGTCCTACCGTGACAGCTGGTGTTAGTTATGCTTGCACCACTGGCCGAAGTAACATCTGGAAAGCTGACGTCAGCTGGGAGTCTCAGAGGGAGTTCAGTCCATCTTGTCAGGAAAGGTGGGCCGAGGACAAGGACCAGGGCGTGAGCAACCTTCAAAGCTTGCTCCTAGTGACCCAGTTCCTCTAACCAGACTGGTCCCGCCTGCTGTCAGGGCTTCTCAGTCTTCCAAATAGTATCACAAGCCCGAGGGACATTTCTAAATAGATCCCTTGACAGTTGCCCTGGACATTGTATGGTGTCTATTGGTATTAGTTTCCACTGACCAGTAGATGCCAATAGCAGGACTCAACTATCTAAAATATCTCCCATCATTCCCATCTGTTCCCCTGGAAGCAAACCTGTATCCGCTGAGAGATGCTCCTCTAAGGTACCATTCCCAGTGGGGCTGGTTGTGTTCAATCAGCAGTCAGGTGCCCACGAAACCACAGAATAAAGTAAAGCACAGTTGTATTTGCTAACATTGGGGCTGATCTTGCTTTTAACCCACCAATCACGTCACAAGAGAAAATACTTCATCTGGCCCTTTAGAAGTATCCCACTCTCTCTCCTCTCAGATCGTTCATTGCATGAAATCTGAGGGATTCCCTCTAAAATTTGATGTCATGTTTGTTCCTGACTTGCACCTGCTCTTGAAAGCTGTTCCCCTTTGAGTAAATACAGGGTTGCTTCTAAGCACGTACGTATCCGCAAGGGCTATTCTGGTTTGCGTCTCAGGGGAAGTAGGGACTTAATAAGCTGTATGTTTATAAGGTTACAGATTCAAATCTGGGCAGTGGGCCAGGAGGAGGACATATTTCTGACCATCTCGATTCTTTTGTAGTTTACTGTCAAGTAGTGGGTATTGTCTGTGTATTTTTTGATTCAATACCTTTCAAAGGGCATTTGAAAATTTCCCCAATGTTTATCCAAAGAACCCAGCAACAATAACGCCCAGACAAGAGCTTTGCAAAACTTTTCTGGCTTTTCTTTAGGGGTGGGGTTCAAGGCAGGCTTTCACTGTGCAGGCTTAGCTGTCCTAAAACTCGCTCTATAGGCCAGGCTGGCTTCAAACTTCCAGAGATCTGTCTGCCTCTGCCTCCCAAGTGTTGGGATTAGAGGCATGTGTCACCACCACCACCCCCTTTTCTGCCATGTGCTGAGAATTGAACTCAGGTCCTCTGGAAGAGCAGCCAATGTTCTTAACCACTGAGCCATCTCTCCAGCCCTGACACTTCCATCTTTATCACTCCAAATTACCTATTAAAGTCCCCCTCCCTTATAGCATAATATGCATAATGTCAGTCATATCCCCCACAACTTCACAGCAGGCCAGGCATAAATCCAAGGTGGGAGATATTTGTTTGTCTATGTTCATAATCCACTTTAGGCCTTAATTGCAGTGAAGCGATGAGAGAAGAATATGAAGACATCCATCTTGCGGCAGGCGCCCTCGTCATCTGCTCCATGTCGACTTTCCCCATTGAAATAAAGTCGTTTCTCTCATCTCCTGCTGTTCCTCTGTCTTCTGAGAGAATCCGAAATAAGTTATCTGGAACCTCATGAATATACAGCTCATTCTGTCCCGCTCCCATCTCCTGAACCGTGAAACAACAAAATCATTGGGCTATTTTTGCACCAGAGACACAACCTTTAGGACCAACAGCATGTCGTGAGTAAAGATGACATAGAATTTTCAGAGGAACCTTTGATACATCCTACAAGGAAACATAACTGCTTCTAGCACAAGATCAGGTAGAATAGCAGAGTTCTCCAGGGTATATCTAAATTGCCCCCAAAGAAGCTTCCATTCACTAACCGAACATTTGGCAAAGGAACATGTGTTTTCAGTCACTAGCCCTCCCCCTGCCACCCCAACAATCCCTGCATCCCATGACCCTCCCTTCCAGGACCTAACTTGATTAATACTGAAGGTCGGGAGGAGCCAGTGGAATGGATCAGTGGTTAAAGATGCTTGCGGCCAAGCCAAAGATCTGAGTTTGATTCCTGAGACCTAACTCCCACAAGCTGTCCTCTGACCTCTACACTTGTGCCATTGTATGCATATATTTGCTCCCCACATGAATAAATATGATAATATTGTTTAAAAATAATAAACCAAAAAGTACGACTAAAATCATAATATCAGCCCTCACATTCAAATCTCTTCCAGCCCCTGATTCTTGCTTGCATGATGATGTGAGGTTAAAAAAAAGACTCAGGTTGGTTCCTTATGCAGGATCCGGAGCAGGACTTCTGATGTGTCTTCTTGCTCATCAGGGGCAGCCCCTCCCTGTCCCTGGCTCTCCTGGCTCACCCTCACCCTGTGGAAACAGCTGCCTTCCTGGGAGGAAGGCCAGACTCATCATCTCATGGATTCTCTAATAAGAGGTTAAGTTAAATACACACGGGAGGCATAGCTGACACCAACGGGGTGGAATTCCACAGACTGTAGAAAACTGCGCTCCACTCCAGATCCTTTTTCTCTCACCGCGACCAGGGTCCCTCTAGGCTCGGTGGCATCAGCTCCTAGAGCTCTCCTTCCGGAGTCCCCATGCTACCTGCCAACTCCTACTTCTCCTTCTGCCATTCTGTCCCAGGACTTACCCTGAAACGTAAGTGCAGGGAAGTGAGCATCCTGTCTTACCTGAGCTATTCTAGTTTGGATGATCGCAAACACACTGGTGGGTCAGGGATCTCCATAAGGCTTGTGTGCTGAGGGCTTATTCAAGGTTTTGCACTCTTGGGAGATGTTGGACCTTTAGGGAGTGAGGATGACTTTGTGAGAAGTTGTTACGTCATTGGATGTCATATCCTTGAAGGGAATAAGAGGACCCTGTCCATGCCCTCTTCTTCCCTTTGTTCCAAGCTCCCTCCTCCACCACATGGCATTCACTCTCACCTCGACCAGAGCAATGTATCTTCACCAAACTGACTCAGTGTAGCCCCAGACTGGCCAATAAGGACTTTTTATTGGTTTAAACCCGTGTCTGAGTAGTCTTCTCTGGTGGCTACCCCACAACAAACCTTTCCTGTTTTGTTTGTATTGAAGCATATGAGTGTTCTCTCTGCATGAGATGCACACCAGAAGAGGGCATTAGGCCCCATTATAGATGGTTGCAAGACACTATGTGGTTGCTGGGAATTGAACTCAGGTCCTCTGGAAGAGCAGCCAGTGCTCTTAACTGCTGAGCCATCTCTCCAGGTTCACATTTCCTGTTTTTAAGTTGGTTGACTTCAGTATTTTGTTCAAGCAATGAAAGGCTAACATGTCCAACCCTTTCCAGGTGATAATGACCCCTAGCCCAATCTGCTCACACATGCATTGCACTGAAAAAATAGTACTTTCGTCCATCATCTGAAATAAATTAAAAATTTTATTTAAAAAGTTAAAAAAAATTTGTTCTTGTCTTTGGAGATAGAGTTTTTTGTTTTTTTGTTTTTTTTTTAAATATAGCTCTGACTGGCCTGGAATTCACACTATATAGACCAGGCTGTCTTGGAACTCACAGAGATCCACCTGCCTCTGCCTCTCAAGTGCTGAGACTAAAGGTGTGTGCCACCCTGCCCTGTTATAAACATTTTAAAACCAGACAGAAATACTTGAGGCTGAGATGATGCTTAACTGCTGGTAGACACATGTATCCGAATAATCTTCTAGGAAGCGGGGTTTGTGAGTTTCTGTCTGCATTTAAATATGCCTTCTCTTAGACCTGGAAATCAGTCTAGGAAAGCAGTTCCTAGAAAGATCTTTCCCAAGTGCTCACAGATATGCACACAAGGTGCTGGAGTGGTAACAAAAGACCACGAGATGACTAGCAATCAGTCAGCAAAGGGTGAGCTTTAGCACACAAGAAACAGTGCAGGCATTGCACGGCCTGCTCAGAAAACACACTGCCTGGCCTGACAAATGCTTACGATAGACTCTTGAATGTCACCTGTATCAGAATTGTAAGTTCTCTCAGCCCACATTCAAACATATCAATAGCATGATACTCTACTGGAAGCCAGTAGACCTGACCTGATACCTATCACTTGAGATGGTAAGGACAGAACTTTACCCCCAAATCACAATCTCGACAGGATCCAGTGATCTCAATAACCATTTTAATTATTGAAGTAGAACAAGGTAGAAAAGACCAACAATTAGATATTGATTTATTGGTTTACTTAAAGCACTGCTTGTAGCCAAGCATGACTTCACCTTACTCCTTGGAGCAGCAAGACCTAGAGAAATAGCTGAAACAATAAGTTGTTGCCCATGGCAACCTGATCACAAAAGCTTCCACCTAACAACTGTAATATATACCTCAAAAAAACTGGAAAAATCCCTCTTGCTTGTTGTTCACCCACCTAGTGGTTTTAAAGTCTAGAAGGAGAAAGCAAGTGGACTGAAATCTTTCAGGAGCTGTCCTGACTCCGGTCCACCTTTCCTGTCTGTCACTGTCATTGGTGTCTGGGTAACTGGGAAGATATTCTAATCTCTCTCCAGAAAGGGTGTTGGATACATGGGAAGGGGTGTGGTTTGGGAGACAGCCTGATACTGGGGAAGAGGAGTTTGGCCTCCTGCCTGGACCTTGTGTGCAGGCTGGAGAGTTTTGGAGTGTGGGGTATGCAGACCTATTCTCGAGCCTCTGTTGTTATCAAGCCCTAACCCACCTCATACACACTGCACTCTGAATCCAGTCCAAATGATCTTTCTAATCACATTTTTCCATTTGTCTAGCAAACATCCAGGGTGCTATGCATGTATCTCCTCATCACATCTGTACAACTGCACCTCAGCTAACGCTCAGTCCTTCTGCATGCCCCCCCGCCCCCGCCGCACCCCGTTCCACTATCTCCCACTACAACTGTACCGCAGCCAGCTCTCGGTCTGTCCCCATCCCCGACACCCCGTTCCACTACCTCCTACCCCCCACCCCTTCCCTGTCACATCCTGTATAACTGCATCATAGTCAGTGCATGGTCCCCTACTACCCCACCTCGTCACATCCCATACAACTGCACCGCAGCCAGCACACGGTCCCTTCCTGGGTTCCTTGCGAGGATTAGACCCAGCACATACCCGTGTGCTCTTCCCTATATTAATTTCTATTATCTCTTCAGATCCAGCCCCAGGGTCCCCTTGTCTTATATTCTCGATGTTCTCAGTTCTCCCAATTGTGTACCACAATACTCTCTGTAAAGCCCTTACTCAGGATTGGCCAGATGGCTCAGGAGGTGAAGACTCTCAACATGAAGTCTCACAGCTTCCGTGTGGTCCTCGGCACCCACATGGTTATCCGTGTTATCTTCAGATGTCATATGTGTTCCGGGGCACACACATGGGGGCACACGATACACTCTAAAATAAACAAATGCCTATAAAAAGGCTGGGAAGATGACTCAGTCATTGAAAGTCCTTGCCCCTATTGCAGAAAACCCAGGTTCCAGTCCCAGCACCTACAAGGCAGCTCACACTCACCTGTAACTTTATTCCAGGGAATCCACTGCCATCTTCTGACCTCCATGGGTCCTACATGCATGCAATGCATATTCATACATGCAGGCACATGCACATATGTAAAATAAATAATAATTTAAATACAATAAATTATGCAATCATTTTAATTTTAATTATTTAAATTACTTAATTATAATTTAAAGTATTTATAAATAAATATAAAATTATTTAAATATAAGTTTAATAATTTATCAATAAAGCCCTTACCCAATGGTGGATTTAAGTGTTTGTGACATACATAATAGGGAAATAGATGCTTGGTAAATATTAGCTTCTTTATTCTTTTTGGCTTACCATTTAAGCCTAGATATCAGGCTAGTGCTCCCTCAGGGAATGCTTCTTATCTTGCCAGCTATTTTCCACAGGGCACTAATAACAATAATTTAAAATTCAAGTTGATAAAGCAGTTAGAAAATGTTGGCTAAATTGAGTTAGCTCATTTTAGTCACATGAGATTACGATGCCGTATTGGTTTTGGGGGGCTGCCAAAACAAATTGCCATGGTCAAAATAAATTATCCTCTTACAGTTTCAGAGGCCAGAAATACTAAATCAGTGTCAGCGGGGCATACTCCTTCTGAGGCCTTTAAAAGAGGGTCCTTCCTCACCTCCTCCCAACATCCAGGGACTGCTGGCAGTATTTGGTGTTCTGCTTGAAGACACAGTAATATAATCTACTTCAATATCTATGTCTAAGTTTCTCTCTTCTTTTTATTTTTCTTTTTTAAAAAGACTTATTTATTTATTAGGTATACAGTGTTCTGTCTGCATGTATCCCTACAGGCCAGAAGAGGACACCAGATCTCATTCAGATCTCATAATAGATGGTTGTAAGCCACCATGTGGTTGGCTGGGAACTGAACTCAGGACCTTTGGAAGAGCAGTCAGTGTTCTTAACCTCTGAGCCATCTCTGTGGATTCATTCTGAGTTAAGAAAAATCAGGTTTGATCAAGGAAGACCTGAGAAATCTCCAGTAGGAACAGATGTCCCAGATGTCAGAGTTCTACATCCAGAACAGGTGCAAGACTGCTGCCTGAGATGATCAAGACTTATAGGATACTCTAGTCAGGACTTGATCATAATTCTAAATTTTCTTTAGGTCCCCATAAGATTATCAGCGCCCCCAACCAGCAGGAAGTAGCCTGGAAAACTACACCCACATTCCCAAAAATTGGACAATGGATGTTCTTGTTTTCTCAAAAAAAAAAAAAAAAAAGAGGGGGAAATGGTGTGGGACAATTCTGCATTCTGTCAATTACATTTTAAATAAACGCTGATTGGCTAGTAGCCAGGCAGGAAATATAGGTAGGACAACCAGACAGGAAGTAGAGGCGGGGTAATGAGAACAGGAGAATTCTGGGAAGAAGGAAGCTTGCCCCCCAGTCCTGTCCAGACACCCAAGAAGCAGGATGTAACCTGCCCCGCTGAAAAAGGTACTGAGCCATGTGGCTAACATAGATAAGAATAATGGGTTAATATAAGCTACAAGAGTTAACAAGAAGCCTGAGCTAATGGGCCAATCAGTTTATAATTAATATAGATCTCTGTGTGATTTCTTTGGGGGTTACCAGCTGTGGGAACTGGGCAGGACAGAAACCCCAACTAGCAGGCCCTCATGTTACACATCTCTCCAGCCCAAGTTTTTTTTCTTCTAAAGACACCAGTTTTGGGGCTAGAGAGAAGGCTTAGCAGTTAAAAGCACCGGATCTCTTCCAGAGGACCCAGGTTCCATTCTCAGCACCCACATAGCAGCTCACCACCATCTGCAACTCCAGTTCCAGGAGATCCAGTGCCCTCTCCTGGCATCCTCAGACACTAGGCACATACATGTGACACAGACATAAATAAATGCAGGCAAAACACTCATGCACGGAAAAATTTTAAAAGTATTAAAAGATACCAGTCTTTGGCTGAGGGGTCATCCTACCGGCATAACATTATTTTAGCCTAACTAATTATGTAAAGTTTTTATTTCTAAAATAAGATAATATCCTGTCCTGGTCCCACATGCTAAGGGTTCTGGCTCCTGTCATGAGAATGACCTCTGACCCATTGGAACCTTCACCAAATGTTTCTTCTGGACAGAATTCCAATGCCAGTGCTGGACTGTGAATCTGCAGACTAGTATACCGTTCCTTTCCACTCATCACAGATGATTCTTTGGGATAAACATGGTTTATGGCACACAATGGCCAGCTGCAAATTTCAGATTCTATGTTAAACCCCAATGTGGAAAATTTAATTGTGAAAGAAAATATCTGGAACAATGGAAGAAACTGAATGTGGCCTGAGTTTGGATCTAGAATGTCCCTAGAGACCCGTGTGTTAAAAGCTTGGTTCCTGTGGTCGCATTTCTTGGTTGTCAACTTGACTGCATCTGGAATTAACTAAAGCCATTTGAAATGGGAAGACCTAGTTTTAATCCGGATCTTTTGAATTCGGAAGATCCACCTTTAATCTGGACCACACCTTCTGATGACAGAGTATATAAAGCCATGGAAGAATGGAGTGCTCCCCCTGCACCCCCACCCTCGCTAGCGTCACTCTTGCTGGCAAGCCCATTCCTTCTCGGGCACTAGAGCCTACTTCTTTGGGATTCTGGCTTACACTGATGACCAGCTGAGATGTCCAGCCCCATGGACTAAACAACTATGGGATTCTTAGACCTCCTATTAGTAGACAGACATTGTTGGACCAGCTGAACCACCATCTGTAAGCCATCCTAATAAATTTCTTTTCTACATCTATACATAGATTCATTCTATCAGTTCTGTTCCTCTAGAGACCCTGACTGATACAGTCCCTAAGGGCTGTTACTACTGTGAGGTGATAAGACTTTTAGGAATGATGCTTCCTGGGTGGTGTTCAGGTCACTGGGGACATGCCCTTGAGAGGATCAGAAAACCCTGATCCTCTCCACTTTCATTTCTTGGCTCTTCAGAGAATGACTTAGCTCCACCTTGCACTCCCACTGTAGGCTCAAAGTCACACAGCCACCAGCCACAGGCTGGAATCTCTAAAGCAATACACCCAAATAAACATTTTCTCACTATCAATTGACTGAGGTTATTTGTTATAATGACAGAAAACTAATGAATGCAGCATTAGAAAATTATTAACTTTAAGGTGATTATCTTAACCATGCAGGAAAAGGTTTAAAAATTTAGCAGGGCAAATAAAAATAAAAACATGATTTTTGAAAACTGTTTTGCCGTTCTAAAGATTCAAATTGTTAGTAATCTTTTTATGGTGAAGGAGGTTGGAAGGCACAATATTTACCTGTCAGTATGCCCTCTTCTCTATTTGGATTCTTCACAAAAGAAGTGAAATACACATGCTTTTGTTTTTAATTTATCATGTTTTCATACATGTGTAAGTGTGTGCATGTGTGCATGTATATGCATGTGCATACAGGTGTCAGTGGAGGTCAGAAAGGGTGTCGAATCCCCAGGAGCTGGAATTACAGGTAGTTGTAAGCCTGGGCAATGGGAACTAAACTTGGGTCCTCTGCAAGAGCAGAAAGTGCTCTTAAACCCTGTGTCATCTCTCCAGCCTGAAACATGATTCTTTTGTCTTATTTTATTTGATTATGTATCTACATATAAACATACTATATATATATACATATATATGTTTAAACTACATATGTATATATGCATACGTGTATGTGTATTTACACAGGCGCTTGGATAGATTATTGTTAGTTATAGGTAGGTGGATCGATAGATACATAGAAAGAGAGAGATAATAGAGAACTAGATAAATGACAGAGAGTAAAGCAAGTGTGGTAGTATGTTAGCATTTGGAAACTATGGGCAAATAGCACCTAATAGTTCCTTGCACCATTACTGTAACTTTCCATTTAAAAAGCAGTTTCCGTGCCGGGCGATGGTGGTACATGCCTTTAATCCCAGCAATCGGAGGGCAGAGACAGGTGGATCTCTATGAGTTCTAGGCCAGCTTGGTCTACAGAGTGAGTTTCAGGACAGACTCCAAAGCTACAGAGACCCTATCTTGAAAAACAAAACAAAATAACACACACAAAAAAACCCCAGCAGTTTCCTCTGACCCTGGAGCTCTTCCCATCTTCTGAAGAGGTTATGAAAGTGGTTTCTTCAGTTCACTAAATGGAAATAAATAAAATGCCTGTCTCTAGGCCCTGCGGTGATTAAACCAGATAATGCAGGCTCACCATGTTACAAGATAAAAAAACTATATTGGTCAGGTTGTAAATTATTGAAACTTGCTAGTTTAAATAGGAGGTCATCTATTAAAGACCCATAAAGAATTCGCAGACGTTCAGAGAGTGGCAAAGGCATGCAACAAAATCTAGGCTCACAAACAAAACCAAACTCTGCCAATTAAAGAAAAGGCCCTCAAAACAGCAGCTGTCTCTGCCTGGGCTGCTGTGTGGCCAGGCTGCTCTCCCCTCCCCTGCAGCCTCTTTGCAGAGACCTCATGTCAAATCAAAGTTCCGCATGAGTTCATCTAAGAAGGGAAGCTTAAGGCACCTCTCACCCCAATCAGGGGGAATAGGCTTTGGTAAGGGGGAGCCATGACGGCGGGTGGTTGGATGGGGTGGAGGGGCTCTACAGCTTCAACCGCCATAGCCCAGTTTCTAAGCTGCTTCTCAGACTTAAATTCCAAACAGAAAAATCCCTTCCTGCAATAATACAATCATCTTCTGTAGCAACAAAAACTTTCCCCCTCTCCCTAAAATGGAAAGCCCAAAGTCACAGGAGTCCCTGGGTCCTTGCCGGCATCTGGTGGCTGTTTACTCCTCTTCTAGATTAGTCATCTCTTATCTCGACATCTTGAAACCTGTGGCCTAAATTAAAATCTAACCAAAAAACCACCACATTAAAAAAAAAAACTGTGGGGGTGGGAGTGGGAGGAAAGAAGAGGAGAGAGAGAGGGGAGAAATGTATCCCCAACAGATGGGAGCGACAGATGAAGATACTGGTGGAATGTTTATCGGCCAAGAGTTAAAACAACACTTTGACGGGGCAAGGTCAGAGCTAAACATTAACAGCATAGACTTTCGAGACTATAATAATGAATCAGAAGCGCTACAAAATGCTTCAATTATAATCAACTTTGGCTGTGGATTTAACAGTTTCAGTTCTGAACAGCCTTGGTCCCTGAGTCGCCCCTGTGGTCATCCGAACTGCAAGTTAATGTTACTATATTACTCAACTGTCACTGTTCCACACAAAGGAGCAACGAGGGCCTGTGGCAGGGCTGGGCCAGTGGCGGGGCTGTCCCCACCGAAGCACAAAGCTTTCCTCCCCCAGCTGCTGCAGACCGAAGGCTTGTTTCCAGTTCCCAGTCTTGAAAGCCAGTAGATCATGATAATGCAGTTTCACCAAAGCAATCTCACAAATGGAAGCATTGTGAACTGCTTGTAAGTGTGTTCTGCATATTTCCAAGATGTCAACTCGGGGCTGCTACAGTGATTTGTGCTCCTCCGTTCCTAATGTCTTCCTAGGCACTGGCAGCTTCACATACTCAAAATGCTGTTCTTAAATCTGAGAAGTATAAATCTTGGGGCAGTACAATCAGTCTATTTGATTAGTAAGAGGGAAAATTTGTGTTTTCCCTACCAAGTTCTGTTCCTCATATATTTCCTGTCCTTCATAACATATGGGTCATAAATGATGGCTGTTCTCCATGTGATTTGGAAGGGTTCTGCCCCCCCCCCGTAAAGATTTGAGTATCCATGTGGGAAGCACAGTCTTCTGTGGGGCCTGCTGTGGCAGGGCAATGTGACCTTGCAGCAAAGACAGGGGCGAGGAGAGAGAAAGAGAGAAAGAAAGAGAGAGAGAGCACCTTGTGAGTTGGGGCTTCCTAGAGACTCAGGAGTCTGCATAGAATGAACAGGAGCAGAAGTCAGGCCAAAGCACGCCCCCCCCCCCCACCATTTGCTCTTGAATTCTTCCCCCTAGTTGCCTTTCATCCTGTCTCAAAATAAATCATTCCACCACCAATGCTGTCATCATTTTCTGGCATTCTTTCTTTTGAGTGTGTATATCAGGGGCAGGGGTGGGGAAGGGAGATGGGGGTGTCTGTTTTCTGAGCCATGTTTCCCCCTTATTTGTTTGTTACTAGATAATTTTGGAGCAAATTCTCCAAAACCTTCTTGGGAAAGTGTGCATATGCGGTTGATTATGAGGATCTTTTATGGTTGAAGCATAATTTCATCACTAAATCATTGCTGATAGTTAGGGTGGGGTTAGATCTCCAGGTTGGAAGCTGTGTCTACAGAATGTTAAAAGCAATGGTCTGTTATCTCCTGCTTCCAATGGGTTCTTACAAACTAAAATAACATTTTTTTCCCTCATCCTTTATTTATGGCCTGTTCTTTGACCGTGTCCTTCCCCAGAATGTTAGCATTTACTCGAGGTAGATTTCTTTCTTTCTTTATGGTGCTATGTAAACTGACAAGAGTAATAAAGATACCCAGAGCTGTCTCTTGAATCCCCTCTGTTCTATTTATTTAGGTCTTTATCTTCATGCAGGAAGTTTGAGCAAACTGCACAGGGACCCTCAGTCGTCCTTGCCTATTACGGAGTGAGTCACTAAAAGTCTCGGTGGCTTTTACCGATGGCATTTCAAAGATGTAACAGTGATCAGACTTTCCCGTCTACCAAACCAAACATAACCCAAAGAAACAAAACAAGTGGAGGCAGCTCTGAAAGAATGGTGTGTAGACCTTCATTCAGTATGGAAGCGCTAGGCAACCATCCCTGAGCACAGGGACAAATGAGAGATGATGCATAGAGGGAGGCAAGGCTAAGTTGGCAGGGCGGATTGGGAGACAAGGCAGTTAGCTACCTAGTGTAGTCAACAGGTGATTTGGTGACAGATTTGTTTTGTTTTGATACACACACACACACACACACACACACACACACACACACACACATATATCCAACAGGCATGTGGGGATGACTCTGTTGGTAAATTGTTTACCTTGAAAGCATAAGGAATAGAATTCAGTTTCCAGAATCCATGTTAAAAAACAAAAACAAAAACAGACTTGTGTGCTTGTAATCGTAGCACTGGGGAGGCAGACACAGGTAGATCCTGAGACTCACCGACTAGCTTGAGTCTCCTACTTGGAAGGCTCCAAGTTCAATGAGAGGCCCTGTCTCAAATAAGGGGGAGGGGGCGGTGGCAGGATGGACAACACATAAGGATACACAAGGTTATCTTCTGGCCTCCACATACTTGTTGACAAGGCACAGCTACTCCACAAACATGCAAACACACACTCTCTCTAGAATGTAACTAGTATATAACTAGTTATATAGCATATAACTAGGATATAACTAGTGAGCTGGGGTACAGCTCAGTTAGTAGAGTGCTTGCCTAACATGCTCAGGATGGGTTTGCTCTCCAGCACTGCATACATTGGACATAACAGTGCATACTTGAAATTCCAGTTCCTAAGAAGTGGAGACAGAAGGATTGCAAGGTCAAGAACATGCTTGGCTAAACAGCGAGTTCATGGCTGACTTAGAGTCCTAAGACCCTGTCTCAAAAAGGAGGCTGCCATAGGCTTCCTTTTACTTATTGTTTCCTCAATGCAGATGAAATGTAAGGTACAGAGATCCACTGTGACCACAAGACAAACAAAAGCCGCTAAAGCAAAGGTTCTCCACCTTCCTAATGCTGTGTCCCTTTAATACATTTCCTCATGTCATGGTGACTCCCCCAACCATAAAATTGTTTTGTTGTTTTATTGCTACTTCCTAACTGTAATTTTTCTACTGTTATGAATCATAATGTAAACATCCAATATTGGGATATCTGATATGGGACCCTAAAGGGGTAATGACCTCTGAGTAGAAAGGCAATCTTCTGCATATCTGACCTGATGTCAGCAATCATGTTCTACTGCAATCAAAGCAGTGCATACTGAAGCCTCTGCTTGCTCCATTGCATTACTTGCTGATGAAGACATCTCTAATTGATGCATGCCTCCTTCTGCATGCACTGAAACTGTCCGCAATCCTTTCCACACTCTCTGCTTCCCATCCACCATGACAGCCTCTGCTGCAGGCTTTTGCTACCATGGCCCAGGGTCTTGGAAGCCAGGAACTCTGGGCTGAGAGTTCTGAAACTGTGAACCAAGATTTAAAAAAAAAAAATCCCTCTAAGTTGGTTCTTGTTGGTTTTTCTTTCACTCTAGCCCCATGAAACACCAAAATGTTGTTGGTGGTTGTTTTTTACTCTTCACTCTTTTGGGGGAGCCCACCACCCAACTCCCAAATAAATCATACACAGAGAGACTTATTTTTACTTACAAATGCCCAGCCTTAGCTTGGTTTGTTGCTAGTCTGCTTTTCTTAAATTATCCCATCTACCTTTTCCTTCTAGGTTTTTTCCTTTTCTTACTTCTGTACAGCTTACTTTCATCTTACTCCATGGCTGGCCCTGTGACTGGGTGGCTGGCCCCTAGCATCCTCCTCTCCTTGTTCTCTCTGACTCCTTCCTCTATCTTGCCCCTTCCTCCCAGATTTCTCCTTATGTTTATTCTCTCTGCCTGCCAGCCCTGTCTATCATTTCTCCTGCCTCACTACTAGCCATTCAGCTCTTTATTAAAACATCAGGTGTTTTAGACAGGCAAAGAATCACACAGCTTCACAGAGTTAAACAAATGCAACATAAAGGAATGCAACACACCTTTGCATCATTACAACAAATGTTCCACAGCATAAACAAATGTAACACACCTTAAAACAATATTCCAAAACAGATATGTCAGATATCCTGTTCCGGTGATGAGAAAAGTCAGACAATATTCCAGACAATAGAGTGAGACTGGGTTTCAAAAGAAAGACAACCACAGAGAGAAAGCAGAAGGAATAGACTTAGACTCTGCAGTTTCGAGTGCAATTTCAAAGGCATGACCCCTGTGACCTACTTCTTCCTGCTAAGCCTCCCTTCCTGATATTTCTACCACCTCACAAAGTAGCATCCATAGTCGGGGAGCAAAGATTCAACCTAGTTGCCAAGGAGGGCATTTTGTGTTCAAACCATAACACCCAGGATGGTCTCAGATTCATGGGCAAGATTATGTCTCAAGACACCCAAATTCTGAGAACTCTGGACATGTGCACACCCCCACCCCGCCCCATGCTTCTGCTCTTCCATTACCAGATTCTAAAATGACCCTGGGCTCTTTCTTCATGTGCTGCCTCCTCTACTATTCTCTTTGTGTTTCTCTATATGTGTGGAATCCTTCCGGTGGGGATTTGGAAGAAGAGGAAATAAGTATGTAACAAATCTACCAGGCTTAACTGCCAATCCTTCCATTGTCTCCCTGTCCCCTTCGAAGTGTATAAAATGCTTGTAAAATGCATAGCATCGTGGTGCTCCTCGCCTGAAATGTGGTTTTGCTACAAAAGGGAAACAGGGCTCTCTAGGACTTGAAAGGGATCATCTTTCCAAGGAATGGAAGTGATCGAGGAAGAGCCCCTTACCTTACCACTCGCCATTTCCCTGGGAACTCTGAGGGGCAGAGGTCTTCAAGGCTGATATAGCTGTATTATAGCTCTGTGCATCTTGCATGTGAAAAGAGAATTAGCCATTGTTTGAGGCTGGGGAGATGGCTCAGTAGGACCTGAATTCAGATCCTTAGTCAAAGCCAGCTGTGGAGGCATGGATCTACGACCCTGGCACTAGGCAGAGGCTCCAGAGACTAGGATAGAAACTGATGGATCCCAGGAGCTTGCTGGCTGGGCAGCTTAGACTGAAAAGGGTTCATGAGAGACTCTGTCTTAAAAAATAAGATGAAGTTGTTGAGGAATCCATCCAGATGTCAACCTCTGGCCTCCCATGCATCTGCATAGGTACACACATACACACACAGCTCAGGCAGGGGACTGTTTATAGGGGTTTGTGCAAAGAAGTGGGAAGAGGGATGGAATACGTCAATAATGAGTGTGTTGCATAAGATGGACAGTTTTGTTTTATTGTTTGAGCTGGCAAGGATTCTGATCAACCCTGTAATATGTTACACAACCCATCGCCTTCAACTTACCAGAGTTTCCTGAGATAAAGATCACGTCCCTTCCTAGAGCAATACACACCTATTATTGGTGGGAGTGTTGTATCTTAGATCAGGGGCGGTGATAAAATACCACGAGGCCAACTCTTTATACAACACTGATTTTCTCACCATTCTGGAAGATGAATTCCAAGGCCAGCATGCCAATGTGGTCAGCTTCTTTTCTATAAAATGTGTCTGTGTTTGACCTTCACGTCGTCTGTTCATCAATGTGTACGCAGCACCTGCGGAGGCCGGAAGAGTGATGGAGCCCCTGGAACTTAATGTTGATGTTACAGATGTTCGTGAGCCGCCGTGTAGGCACTGGGAACAAAGCCTGGGTCCTCTGGAAGAGCAGCCAGCACTGCAGCGCATGGTCAGAGTCTCAGTGTGGTTCTCTAGGAAAAGCCTAAATGAAGGGTCCTTCCTCTCCTTGTGAGAACACTAGTCTCGTCTCTCCTCATGGCCTCACCCTCATGACCTCATCATCTAAATCTACTTCCCAAAGTCTCATCTCAAAACACATTCTACTGGCATATAAGGAACCTCAACAGGTGAATTATGGGGCTGGTTGGACCCCAACATTCAGTTGTAACAGCTAGAAAAGCCTGACCCACTCAAGACCATAGAAGGGACGTTCTGACTTCAGAGTTCACCAGGAGGTTGCTTGAGGTCCTTGTATCCATTCACAGATCCATCTCTCCCCTATTCATCCAGCTTCCTTCTCTAGCCTTCCAGGAGGGCTGATCCTTGGGGACCCTTTAACAAGTGTACCAGTTGCTAGATTCCTTAAAGTCTGTCCCTGGAGGAGCCAGATCAGAGACAATGCTGACCACCACCTTGCAGCTTAGAAGTTGCTTCTGACAGCTGTTTTCATGACTCTATTTAATCCTGTGAACAACACTGAGAGGCATGACTAGTTTTCTGCTTTCAGGATAAGAAAACAGGATTTGAGAGGACGTTTGCCAAGGGTCATACAGCTTGTTAGATGTAGTGACGTCATGCTATGAAAGTATCTCTTGCATTTAAAGAGACTGAAACTTTTGCTGGACCTCACAGCCAGAGTTATTAATACCTTGAGGTCACTTAAGACTGCTAGCCTACTGTGTGCTCTGCTTGTTTAATCTGCCTTTAAGAGAATAATATAACAATGTTGCTTGCCTGGGTTTTCCCATGTAACCAACATTTATAATCTAAGCTAATGCATATTGTGAGGTATCCAAAAGAGAAGATTACTCAGACATGGGTTTAGGCCAATAGAAAGTCTTTATTAGTTGGTTGGCAGTTACTTCGGGTATTTGGGATCCCAATGTAACTTCGAGTTGTCTCAGGGTGAGCTTTTAAGCAGGAAGACAATATCCTGGGGTGAAATATTTCAATTGGCAAGAACAGTTAGTCAAAATCAGGATTACAGAAGCCCCAGAGCAAGGTTAGTACATTTAGGGACTTTCCTAGAACTATGGAGATGAATTAGGTCTTTGTTCTTGTTTGGACAGGTGGTGTTGTCTACATGCTGACCCACCTGCCTCTGCCTCCCGAGTTCTGGAATTAAAGGCGTGCGCCACCGCCGCCTGGCTTTTATTTTCTTAACGTGACACCAGCACACCATTGATGGCTCTGAAAGGGAGAAGGCTGAGTGTTGAATCTTGATCTGGATTCTGGATGTTAGGAGGTAGGGTTCCCTGAACAAAATAAAATAAAAAGAAGTGAATAACACAGCAGGCCTGTGCCAAAAATTCCAGGTCAGAGAATCTGGTCCCCAGAGCTTGCTCCACTATGTTTTTCCTTTCTCTAACAAAGCTGCGCTGTCAGTTCCAAAGGCACACCAGTTTAGATGACAATACACTCTAGAGTTATACCCCAAGGCCAGCAGCACTCGAAACAATAAAGAGACCAACAGAATTTCAAAATGTTGGCTTCCCTAATGAGTTTTCAGGTTTTTCTCTCTGGGAGAGTAACAGGCAAAGCTTGCTGCAAGTCTTTCTAAGCAATAGGGCACACAGGACACAGAGATGCCAATAGTCTCCTTAGCAACCATCCAAAATCGAGTTGCTCTAAGATGAAATCCTGATCTCTATTCATGCAGCAGATCACATGGGGTCAGGTACTGTTTATCTCGCTGGTAGAAACCACCAGGCACTGGATTTTAATTGCATCCTTACGATCAGAAGGGGGAGGGGAAAAAGGAGAGGGGAGGGGGGGAAAGAGGAGACAAACAGGCGAAATGAGAGCAATTACTAATGAGCATGAGGGAACATAAAACATTTAGCTAGCTTCTTTGAAGCATGTATTTTCGTATCGTGGGCTTCAGAAGTCATCACACACACACACATACACACACACACACACCCTTCAAGGCTTCAGACGCTGGCTGCTCTTCATTATAATTCAAAACTCACTAACCAAGCTCATTATCTGAGTATTGGTTTGGCTCGGAAGGACTTTTAAGCCACGCAGTCATTTGACAATTACAGGTTTGCTGCCCTCAGCATTGCTCTTGGAACAATCTTGTCTCAGAAAGACTAATACTGAGCAATCCTGGAAGCAAACTGGAACGAAGGGCTGTAAATCAATGCTTGCCCTTTTCATTACACAGCCTTGCTGGGAGAGCAGGTGGTGCCTGGTCATATAACCAGCTCTGGAGCCCTCAACAGATGGGGGCGTCTAGATGATGCTTTCTGAACATTATTTCATTTATTAATTTGACAAATAGCTATTGATATGCTTGTGATATTTATTTGTAGCAGGCGCTCATTAGGGCTTAAAAGCACTGATACACAGTGGTGTATAATTCATTATAAAATCTCTCTACCAATAAATAGTCTGACTATATTGTTGAACCACATCTATGGGCATTTACAAGATAACAGAGGTTACTGGTAGAATAGCACTCCCCCTTTCTCATATGCATGAAGAGCATATTCTCAATGGTCAATAAAGGAATGATTTTATAAAATTGACAAAGTTTCTTGTCTTATGAATCAATTTTTTTCCTCCAGCCTTTGTAAAGAGTTGTTTTGAAAATCTGCCCTCTGAGAGAGGAAACATTTTGACATTTTTAAGCAATAGCTTGGACTGGGGAGATGACTCAGTGGGTAAGGGTGCTTGCTCTGTAAGCATGAGGACCTGAGATGGAGTCCTCAATACCCTTGTAAAAACTGGAGCCTGTCCGTGTGTGCCTGTAACCCCAGCATTAGGGGGCAGAAGACAGAGGAATCTCCTGAGCTCACTAGCCAGCCAGCCAGCCTGGCCAAAATGGCAAACTTCTGGTTCAGTGAGAGACCCCGTCTCAAGGGAATAAGGTGGAGAGCAATAGAGGAAGATGCTTGATATCCTTTGCTGTGGTCCTCCATATTTACATCTACCCTTATTGGCATGCCCACCTGAACATTCGTAGGCATGCATCACAATGTATAACACACAAACACAATAACAATAGCTTTAGCTTTTCCTTTCCTGCTTGCTAAATGAAGCTCTCCACCGAGATGGGCATCCAGAGATAACAAGCCTCACCAACAAAGGACGGGTTTGCCATGATGACAATTCTGTGCTCCGTCTTCCCTCTTGCCTTAGCCTCTTGTCATTTTCTTCTTCCCATTTTCTCCCTTCATGCCCAAGGGCCTATTAGTGAAACTTAAAAAGATTAAAAGATTCTAGCTCCATGGCTGGTGGCAATTGGCAGTGAGTTTTGACTTCATCATCATCGCTGGACCGCTGCCATCTTCCCCAGCATGCCCCAAGGGTTACTGTCAGAGACATAACTGGGAAGTTGCACAGTCAGTGCTTGACAAGCTGTCATCAGAGCTCTCTGTTTCTAAAATGGTGTGAAATTTCCTGGTGCTTTGCGGAGTGGTTTGGAAAGAGAGCCACGGCATCACCTTGGAAGGGATGTGCGGCAGGCTGTCAGCGGCAGCAGTGGGGTTAGAGAAATGTGGATATACTGCTACTCCAGTTTTAAGTAAATAGACTCCCGATCGGGAGATAATGTTCCCACCACTCTCTCTGGCATCTGTTTTTCTGTGCAAAGTTGCAGGCCACCGTACTGGTGACTGTGAGAAGGTGCAGAAACCGTGTGGAAAACAGCTCTACCTGTTGAGAAATTGGGTTAAAGAAATGTAAACCATTAGAGTAGCAGAGAAGGTAAGACTTGGCTTGCTTGTTTCCCTGCTCTGCCACCAGGCCAAAGAGTGTTGACTCAAAATGACCCGGGCAAATGAATGTGTGAACAAACTGTCCCGCTTTGTCCCGTATTATAGATGGGAAAGTGAACCTGAAGGACGAATGTCAACCTCAAGTGTCACAGAAGTTGAGTTAGGAAAGAGAGTGACCTCTCCATGGGCAGAGGATTCACCTGGAGATGGTACTTAGGTGTAGATTCTGATACAGAAGTCAGGCTAGGCTCTGAATTCCACATTTCAAGCAAATCGCTGAGGTAACATTACCATGTTAACCCAATTCTGCTTTGGTTTGTTTTGGGCTTTATTATTATTATCATCATTATTATTATCATTATTTTGGTTAATTTTGATTCCTATTACTGTAACCATGACATAGTGCAACTTGGAGACGAAAGGGTTTCTTTGACATATGTCCTAATGACAGTCAATCACTGAGAGAAGTCACAGCAGGAACAGTGGCAAAACCCAAGGAGAACACTGTTTAATATCTTGCTCCTGTTGACTTTCTTAAATACAATTCAAGATCAGCTGTCCAGGGTTCATGCTGCCCACAGTTGGCCGGGCCCTTTGATATCAATCATCAATAGAGACAAAGCTCCAAAGATATGTCCAACGGCCAATCTAAGGGAGGCAATTCTTCAATTAAGGTCCTCTCTTTCCAGGTATTAAGCTGACAACCAAGTTTAACCATCAAAATCAGTATTTATTCATCATACAAAAGAATGGGTTTCGTTATGACATCTACATGCATGCATACAGCATTCTGGTCATACTTACGCTCTCTGCCATCCCTCTCTCTCTATGCCATCCCCCTCTCTCTCTGCCATCCCTTCTCTGATCTTCCTCTCACCTCGGCTGCTCCCTTTGTTCCCATATAGTCTTCCTCGTACTTTCTCTTCCTCCTCTTCTTCTTAAAAGATCTTGTTTTGTTTTGTTTTTTTTTCAGGACAGGGTTTCCCTGTGTAGCCCTCATTGTCCTGAAACTCTCTTTGTAGACCAGGCTGGCCTCAAACACAGAAGATTGGTCTACCTCTGTCTCCTGAGTTCTGGGATTAAAGGTGCCACCATGACTGCCTGGCAATTTATTTTATGTGTGTGTGTGTGTGTGTGTGTAAGTGCATCTGAGAACAATGCACACAGTGGCCAATAGAGGGCATCAGATGGTTGTGAGGATCTGAACTCCGGTTATCATAGAGCATAGCAAACACTGTTCACCTCTGAGTCAGCTCTCCAGCTCAGTTATGCTTTGTTTTGTTTTGTTTTGAGACAGGGTTTCTCTGTCCTGGCTGTCCTGGAACTCACTCTGTAGACCAGGCTGGCCTCAGACTCACAGAGATCTGCCTGCCTCTGCCTCCCGAGTGCTGGGATTAAAGGTGTGCCACCCCTATCCTGCTCATCTCTAACATAGCCTCAGTGCCTGACAATGTATATAGGAATAGAAAATGTGACTTATGTAGAAGATAGAGTTTTATTCAGACATAAAGACGAACAAAATTATGCCTTTTTCAGGAAAATAGATGAAACTGGAGATCATCAGATAAATATTTTATGTTTTCCCACATGTGTGGAATCTTGATTTCAAAAGAAGAGGGCCAGAGGGGCAGCTAAGTGGCCAAGAGCACGTACTTCTCTAACAGAGAACCCAAGTTCGGTGTCAGCACCATGTAACAAGCTGGGTGTTCTGCACAACTCTGCAACCCCAGCCCTGAGGAGGCTGGAGACAGGGGCATCATGGGGGATTATTGACTTAGCTGAAAAAAAAAATAAATGTTCTAGGTTCAAGAAGAGACCCTTTCATAAAGGTAGAAGTGGGGTGTGGGAAAGGACACCTGGTGCCCTTTTCTGACCCCCACACAGATGCATACACGTACATACACATGCACATGTATGTACACACACACACAAATTCTTAAAATCAAAAGTAAAAGAATGTTCCTATGGTAATGGCATATTTCATTTTATTACAACAGGGATTATTGCATTATAATGATTGTTTGAGGACTTTATACTAAATGATCTGACTTATTTAGCTACTAAAAAGCATTGTTAAAAGGAGTCTTAATCTGTTTTATTTATCAGTATGTCATTTTTTCCAAGCTCAGCCAAGCTTTGACTGATTCAGGTCCCTCTGGCCAGATAGATAATCCTAAGAGTGAGAATGTTTATTTTCTTAGATGCAGCTGTTTTGTTTTATGGGGACCCAGAATTTGAGAGGGAGGGGTAATATTGTGGTGCCATATTTTAAATAAAAAATTTAAAAAACTTTTAAAAAGAGATTTTTGCAGTCAGAGGTGACTATAGAGACTCATAACTGGTCAAACACAGAAGATGAGGGACTGATGAACGCCCAGCCACAAACGGAACATCTACATCACCACCTCCAAGGATCGGGGAACACTGTGGTAAAAAGAGGAAGGAGCCAGGTGGTAATGGCACGCATCTTTAATCCCAGCACTCAGGAGGCAGAGGCAGGCTGATTTCTGAGTTCAAAGCCAGCCTGGTTTACATGAGAAGGAATGTAAGAGCCTAAGGAAGGTGCTGGGGGAGGAGGAGCTGTGAAATGCTGACTTCCAGGCTGGGTGGATGTGGCTGCCATTTTCTTGAACTCAAGTAGCTATAACTACCTGCACAAGATCTCTACAAGTTTGGACCTGCCAAAACCCTATGATAGATGTGAAAAGGGATCCTGAGGTCCTACCACTCCCTTAGGATTTATTTACAGTTCATGGTTGATGGAAGAGGGAGAGGTTTTCTTTACTGGGGTAGCCATTGGTGCCCCACGCTTCTGTAAGTAATCTTAATGAAACACAGTGACTACACACCCACAAACAGGCATGAGAGTAGAATGTCAAGGTGGGAAAAGGAAAGGGTTTTGCAGGAGTTTCAGGGGGAACAAGAGAGGTAAAGGGGACCCTGCAGGTCTCCAGACAGGGAAGCAAACCTCAAAGAGGTGAGAATAAAAACTCAGCTCAGAATGACTTCATCAACCTGGATCAGGTTTGGGGAGTCTGATGCCAGGTGGTTTCACTGTCAGCATTTTTAAAACACAGTACAACTTGGGGAAAAGTTTCCAAGCAACCATCATTCCCAGTTCCAGGTTTCCAGGCAACAATCATTCCAGTTCCAGGTTTCCAGGCAACAATCAGTCCAGCTCCAGGTGCCCAATAAAATCTAAAACACGACTACTCAGAAGCTTCTCTACAAAGTACATGTGACCACAAGGGTTCACCGAAAGGCCTAGAATCTAGTGTGTCTCTGAGTTAGCAATAGAGAATTCAGCAAGCTATAAAGTATATGTACTCCTCCCCGCAAGGATGAGTTCTGTTAAGTGGGAGCTGAAGATAACAGTCCAGGGAGGAAGAGTCTAAGATAAACAGTCTGGGGAATTAGGGTGAGGTCTGCCATACAGATAGTAAAAAGGTCATCAGGCCATTAGCAATATCCAGGCCCAGCCTTCTGGGAGGAAACCAGGTAATCCCTCATTTGAGGAGAGGGCCCTGCCTGTTTAACATTCCTGATTTCCTAGTGCTCTGGGGGCACAAGGACCTCTGTGCCCCCAACAGGGAAGGTAAAGGAGGGGTGACTAGGATAACAATACACACATAAATAAAACTGGCATCATGATGCCTATATTATTATCTTTGATAAATGTAAAAAAACACTCAGAAATAACATTCTAGATGTCATGATATTCTAGATACTCCGATATTCTGATATGAGAAACTGTTTCTGAGACATTAAGTAAAAATGGCAAATTATAAAATAGTGCTAACCCAATTTTGAAAAAGAAAGAGAAACTATATTTATGTGGAAGATAGAAAAATGAGAAGCGATTCTGTGAGAGTGCAAGGAGGTGTTTCTACACACAGCAGTGTAGCCGCCACACTTATTGTGTGAGCTTACACCAGTGCAAGCAGGCTCCCAAGTGGCTAACTGGGCTAATAGTTCAAAATCGAGCCTGACAGCCACTTGCTGAACGTCACATATATTCTTTGCACATACTAAACTTTGTGTCATCCCTATAAGCCTCAATTTGCTGCTTGGAATCTGACCACTCTGAACCATTATCTATAGTCCTATGTCAATGTCAACCAATCAGAAATGGGCACAGTTGCATCTCACATTTGTACAGGAGGCAGATGGTAGGAGCATCCTCTATTACAGCTTTTAAAACTGTAGTTCATGATCCCATATGGCATCACATAACTCAATGTTCAGGTCACAGAAAAGTGGCAATAGCAAAGCTTCTGAACTTGCAACCAATCGCTAAACATTCAGAAACTCAAACATGTAATGAACCCAAGACGCTCATGCTTAGCAGTGCTGCACGGTTCAACTTCACTGCAGCCTTGGTTCTGAGCACACAGTGTACACACACTGCACACGCCGTCACACCACAATGCTGGCAAACGCTGCTGAAACACTTCGGCTCGGGTTCAAGACTCTTGTGTGTTAAGAAACCCAATGGTTTTTCGGTTTTGTTTTTGTTTTTGTTTTCCACCCATACAAGTTTCTGTTCTTAGGGAAATATAACTGTTTAATAACACAAAGCCAAAGTCTTAATATTTACCTACCATCATTCCTCAGGATGTAAATATCAACATAGTGTTGCTTTGGGTTGTATTGTGTTAGCATGCCTGATTAGAAAAGTTGTTGTTTGAGTTTCATTAAAAAAAAAAATAGAACCATTGAATGAACTTGGTCTTGGGGTTGGGACAGTTTCCGTAAGCTTCTGAGATGGCCCTAAACATACTCCTGTTATTTCACGTTATATATTTATGTGAAGTTGTGTTCCTCTGCCTTGATGGTTATAAAAAAATCAAACATTGATCAACTTGGAAAAATTCTGAAGATATTCTACATCTTTCAGTATCAAATATTCAGCCAAGATGCAATCCTTCATGTAAAAATGAACAGGTTCAGTTATCTCAGTGTACAGATTTCCTTTCCTCTTTGACACATGGCAAAATCATTTGCATATTGAAGAATTGTCTCAAAATAAGCTTTTACTTATTTACTATCGGTGAACGCTTTCTCTGTGCACCTGTATCATGTGTCTATAGATCTGGGGTCACAAGAAAATTTCTTAGGCTTAAAGGTATTGCGAGAGCTGAAGAGATGGCTCAGCGGTGAACACTTGCTGCTCTTTTAGAGGACCCCATGTAAGCATTGCAGCTAGGATAGAAAGGGATCCTGGCAGTTGGGAGCCAGAGAGTATCATTAAGTCACTGTAAACATAGCAGCACACACCCCTGCTGCAGGGAAAGGTTTCCCCAATGTAACCACTGTGCTCCACTGGGGAAGGGTTTCCTCTGCCAACACGGTGGTACAGCTCTATTGTGCTCTGCTCCAGTTCCTCCAGTGAAAGTTGTTAATTCCCTGCTCCAACTCTGGCAAAAGGTGTTTGTCCAAACCTCATCCAAGAGATTGGGAGGGAGGAATCCAGAAGGATGACTGCCTCTGCCAGGGTAGAAAAAGGCAGTGCCCAACTGATTTTCAGGGTGGGAATTGGTCGAATTTCAATCCCCAAGTTTGGACAAACTCAGAGATTGGCTGGATATCATGCTCAGGGATTGGTTTTTCTGCTCAGGGATTGGTTGGGTTTTGTACTGAGTTGGTCAGGGACAGAGTGTGTTTCATTGGCTCTGGTTTCAGGGCCAGGGTGTGTTTCTTTCACTGGTCCTTTTTAATCTTTTGACTCTGGTTTCAGGGCCAGGATGTGTTTCATTGGCTGTGGTTTCCGGACCAAAGTGTTTTTTTTGTTTTTTTTTTTTGGCTCTGGTTTTAGGGTCAGGGTGTGTTTCTTCCATTGGCTGTTTTATCCTACACCCGTTACCCTTGTGTGTTGTTCATAATGGCCCATAACTCCAGCTCCCGAGGATCTGACACTTTCTTCTGGCCTCCACAGATCCCTGAATACATACACACACAACCCACACTGTACTTAGTAAAAATAAAAATACATGAAAACAAAAATATTGCGAATAAGAAGAGTTTAAGAAGGCACGTCCTAAAGGCAGGATAGCTCACACTTGTGATTTCAGCACTTGGTGGGCTGAGGTGAGAGGATTGTGCCATGAATTCCATGTCAACCTGGGCTACACGGTCAGTTCCAGGTCATTCTGGGGTAAAGACTGAAACTCTGTCTCATGAAACCAAACCAAATCTCACAAAGCCTTGCTTTATCTGAGCTAGCCTTTCTCTTTGCTCCTACAAATGGTGTGTTTTTGCTTAGTACCGAAGGCTGTCTGCACCTCTCTGCCGCTGTACTGCATGCTTTATCGCTGTTTTTAAATAAAAGCTCCCTATGTCGTACATTCTTTTCTGGTGGATTTTTGTTGACAGTTGCCGATGGCTGCTGGTTTCTGCTCTGGGCCTCAGTGGGAGGCTCCTAAGCCTGATGGTTGAAATCTGAGGGCTTGACTTGAGGTACAAGGAGCTACTTCCAAAGCTGCTTACTCACCTAGCTGACTCCTGAAAAGTAAAAAGTGGACTCCTTTCCGCTGGGTCTTTTTTTCCTTTTTGATTTTTCCAGACAGGGTTTCTCTGTGTAGCCCTGGCCATTGTGGAACTCGCTCTATAAACCAGGCTGCCCTCAAACTCAGTTCTGCCTGCCTCTGCCTCCCAAGTGCTGGGATTAGAGGTGTGAGCCACAACTGCCTTGCTTTCCACCAAGCTTCTTAAGCAAGTACATTCCTAGTAAGGACGTGTCAGGCTGTGGGAGTGCCAGAATGGTGGTTGGCTTCTCTGATAAACAGACCTTTCTCCTTTAGCTCAAGCTGCTGACAGGGCAGACCTCACCAACAGAGTCCTCCAACTCCATGATTTTTATCTGGTACACGTTAGTACTACCTGTCCTCTTGGAATAAGCCAAGCACAGAGACAAAGCTTTTCTCCTCAGAGTTAACAAACACACATATAACCTCAAACCCTAAATCTTTCAACCTGTAATCTATTTATCCACCAAGAAAAAGTCCAAGATCAAATTACCATACTGAGACGCCCATCTTCAGAGCTGGGGTCTTCCTCCCACTGTAAGAGCCCAAAGAAAATGACCTGAGAGAGAATCTGACAGAAAGCCACCCTTTTATGACCTAGTCGTGGAAGTCACATGACATCACTTTCAATGCATTCTGTTCGAAGGGAATCGCTAGGCAGAGGGAACCTGGCACCTTCATATTTTGAAGAAAGGGCTTGAGACATAATTTAAAACTGCCTGATGGCCTGTAGCTGTAACCCAGTTGGCAGAGGGCTTGCCGAGCATGCGGGAAGTCCTGACTTATCCCTCTCCAGCACCACGTGAAGCAGACTCATGGGCATGCCCATAATTGCAGCATCCAGGATGCAGGGACAGGAGAATCAGGGGAGTCCAAAGTCAACCTCAGTTCCACATTGAGTTGGAGGTCAACCTCGGCTACTCTCTCAAAGAATAAAAGGTGACCAATCAAGGCACCCAGAGCATCATTAGTCGCCTGCAAAATTCATGATAACGGGAGGATCTAACTGTGTATGTCCCTTCATTCTCCTGGCACAAATACAGTTTTGTAGTCTTCAGTTTTTCTTGCTTGGTGGAATTAAAAATAACATCGAGAGAGGTTCATCTCATTCAAACAGTGCTATGGCAGGTTCAATCTATTTGCTCTGTCTGCCTCCTCCCCCGAAGAGATCCTACATAAATCCGTCCAGATAGAAAAGGGAATTTAAATCTTCACAGCTGTCTCTCTAGCGCCTGCCAACCTCTGCACAGAAGGCTACCTTGGAAAAGCCTCAGTCACTTACCCTTTATGTTAAAAGGTGGCAGGGATTTGTGTTTTCACTTCTACAAGATTCTAGGAAGGACGCTTCAAGCCCACGGTGATAATAAGTTGTGCCAAGATATTCACAGCAATTATTTCCTTCAGGACATGTTAAGAGATGAGAAAAAAAATCGATTGAAAACAAATTTGCATTAGAGTTAAATGTTTAAGAAGCTCAATTATACCTCTTGTAAGACCGACTGTCAATTCTTCCTCTGGGCTTTCAGTGGCTCCTGGACTCATGGTTTACAAGGAAGATGCTTGACCCCCAGGGAAGGCAATTAGCATTGCTTTCACAGCTCAGTGTTGGTTGCTCAAGGTCTGGGGAGGCTGGAAAGGATTGGAAAAGACTCACTAAAACAAAATCGATTTTCAAATATAATGTATGTGTGCTCTCTGGACTTAGGTAACTTCTGAGCATCTTAGGAGAACAGAAGAACAAAAGAACATGAAGTGGTAACTGCTAAGGGCTTTCGTTCCTGTCATAGTTGAATCTAAGCCTCAAAACCAGAAAAAAATAAATTGTGGTGGAGCAGAAATAGTACTAATAGCAGTATTAGTACTAATAGTACTAATAGTCTCTTCTTGGGAGTCCTTCCATCCTGATCACTTCAGTCCTTCCAAGAGTAACATGAATGTCCTGGTTCTGAGAGATTGCAAGGATGCGTCCAGATGGGCAACGGATTAAAGAACAGAGACTTTTTAGGCCAGCCCCATTAGTGACTGGCCACCAGTGAGCTGTCTATGTCCGCAGAATTAAATGTATAGTCTGACTGCAAGAATCTGGCATTCGATTGTCTCTGCTTAACAATCCCAGAAGAAAGATGACTCCTTTCCACCCAGAGACTTGCCAGGCGAACGCCACAGAAATCCACTGTCTCTCAGCATAAAGAGAGTTTTTGGCAGTCAACCAAATGAGGTTTCTGGAGCTTCAATTGCAATGGGTTTGGGAGGCTTTTCCTGGTGGATGATCAAGAGATGTTGTGGGGGAAAAGAAACTAAATAAAATAAAATAAAATAAAAAGACTGACCTTGTGATGGAGAGAGAGAGAAAGAAAGAAGGTCCAGGGAGTCAGAGATTCAGACTGGACCTCTTGTGGTTCTCTCTAGCATTCAGTATGCTGTGTGTGTGTGTGTGTGTGTGTGTGTGTGTGTGGTGTGTTTGTGGGAGTAGTATGGGGGTGTGAGGGTGGGGTGTGTAGTGTGTGTATGTGTGTGATATGGTGTGTGTGGTGTGTGTGTGATGTGTATAATGTGTATGTAGTGTGGCGTGTGTATATATGTGTGTGTGGTGTGTATGATGTGTGTGTGTGGTGGGGTGTGTGTGTGTGGTGTGCATGCGTGTATGGTATGTAGTATGTGTATGGTGTGTGTGGTGCAGTATACTTTAAACATGTTTTACCATACATTAATCGCTCATATTTATGGTTTTCATTATGCCACGCTCAAAGGTATTTCAATCAGTTGTTCCCATCCACATTACCCTCTCCTGACCCTTCCCATGCCTGCTAATCAAGATGAATTTTAAAAATACTTGTTTTGGGATCGAGAGATAGCTTAACAGTTAAGAGCACTATCTGTTCTTCCAGAGGACCCAGGTTCAATTCCCAGCACCCACATGGCGGCTCACAACTGTCTGTAACTCCGGTTCTAGGGGACCCAACACCTTCACAGAGATGAACATGAAGGCAAAGCACTAATGCACATAAAAATTGAAAAATATGCATGTATGTATGTACACTAGAAAGGGTACTGGAACTAGTGACCTATTTCCACCAGCTAAGCACCACTCGCTAAAGGTCCCACAGCATCCCAGGAGCATTCAAAAGCTGAGAGTGTAAAAGGACATTTCTGATTCAAGCCATTACAGCTACCCACAATGCAAAGGAATGAAAACCCAGAGGTTATGTTCCTCATGCTGGGAGTGCTAAAGACCGTAAGTGACTAAATTGTCTTTCCCCTCCCAGTCCACCAAAGTCAAAGCTGAACCCGATCACACTTGCAGATCTAGCGATCATTTCCCCCAAAATACAAGAAACAGGGTACCCTAGAGATACAATTGAAAAAATCCAGAATATAGAAAAATGCACGATACAAGTAAACCAGACAAGAGCAATGGGCATGAAGAAGACGGAGAGTGGGGTAGAGGGGGTAAGGGAAGAAAGGGAAGAGGAATGGAGGTGAGGAAGATGGGAAAGGAAGAGATCCAATGCTTGGAATTTGTTTAAAACACAGTTAAACAGACTGTAAAAATAATTGTTTTTAGGAATGGAGAGAGGGCTCAGTGGTTAAGAGCATTTGCTGCACAATCACCAAGGCTGGAGTTCAGATCCCAGGATGCACACACCAGGTGTCCCATACACACCTATGGCCCCAGTCCCCAGTAGGAGGAGAAAGGAGGATTGCTGGAACTTTCTGGCCTCCAGCCTAGCTCAGGAACTATGAAGTTCAAGTTTAGGGAGAGATGCTGCCTCAAAGAAATAACAGAGTATGGGAAAGGATACCAGATGCCTCTCCTGGCTTCCCCGGGCACATATGCATGCACATCTGTACTCACGTGAGGTGAGCGGGCACACATACACCAATACACAGATAAGGAAACGTGTCTCTTAAAATCTGTTTTAAAGCCTTGATCAAGGTGATGAATGATCTTTTTCTCTTTTACCTTTTCCTGCTGGCTGGAAAACACACACATCGGTGATCTACCATGCACCCACAAGGGTGCACTGGGGCTGGTATAACAAGAAGCTGGATGTTCCCCAGGCCCCCAACAGCCTCTGTGACAGTCACTGTGACAGCTCAATTGTTTACACCAGAGAGGTGTATATGCTATGCCTCTAGAGTGATGGCAAGGGCTCTTCCCACAAGAGCAGGGCAGAGCAGAGCAGACGTCACTCATTCATCTCTGCCCTTCACCTGGATGAGACACCCTCCTGCCCCGCCCCTGTGTTTGTGTGTTCGGTAGGAAGTTGGGTAGGAAGCCTGGGTTTTAAAAATGGGAAGTCCTAGTTTTTGCTCTTAGGGAAACGTGGACATGATTCCTCATTGTTATTCAGCACGCACGGCTTCCCTGGCTGGGAAAACTGAACATCAATGAGGCTCCATCTGTTTAATATGGTATTTTAGGACTTACTGTTATTTGTAATTTTTATCTGGGCATTTTGAACAAGTGTTTCAGTACTGTTTCCTAACTCTAATTTCATTTTACGTAGAAAGTATGATTTAAATGTTTTGATAAATTATATATAGAAATAAATCGTATTTTATTACAGCAGTGACAAATTAAATTTTCTCATGCTTTATTTAACACTGTATTCCCACAGTAATCCCTAGCGGACAATTAAATTGACTTGCTGAGAAGGAAGGCTTCTTGCAGGCCACAGTGGCCATATGTTACATCAGACACAAGGCATTTACCAGGAGTAATTCAATGGACTCCTGTCATACATCAGGCAAAATACATGCAGGATCCTGTTTGATCTTCCAGAAGAAGTGTGCTTCAATTTGTTTTTTGTACTGAGTTATCAATTGGTAGATGGTCTTATTTTACTACACAACTAAGAATCACAAAGACTTAATCCATTTTACCCCTAACCTATCCCCGCTTTGTTTTGGACTCATCTATTTCTCTTATTCTCCACTATTATTTTCTTAATCCAAGCCATTATCCTTTCCCACTTATGCCAGTACAATATTGTCCCTCGGGCTGGTCTGATAGCTTAATGGGTAAAAACATTTGTTGCCAACTCTGAAGACCTGAGTTCAATCCCCAGAATCCACATGGTGGAAGGACAGAACCTACCTGCTAGTTGTCCTCTGACTTCCACATATGTTCCATGACACTAGTAACCACACATGCACACACACACAGAGACACAGACAGACAGACAGACAGACACACACACACACCATGAACAGACACAGAAAACATAAACTAGGCATGGTGGCACATTCCTGTAATACAAGTACAATGGAAGTTGAGGCAGGAAATCGTGAGTTTGAGGCCAGCTTTGGCAATACAGGAAGACCCTGTTTCAAAAACCAAAACTTAAAAAAAAAGTAAATCTAATTATTTTATACTCAAACCTTAAATTCTCCTGCCAGTTTACCTGTTCTTTGAGCAAAACCTCCGAGGGCTTGCCTGTTTTGGCTGCCCCTTCCTCTCCTGACACTTCCAGCTCCTCATGTCCTACCAGTGACATCTGCTATGTGCCACAGATGCAAACACACAGGGACTTGCAGGATGCTCCTTTCTTCCAGAATATTCACCATTAAATAAATCATGTTAAACACAAACTTAACCTGTCAGTCCTTAACTATTGTTCTCTATTTTACTATTATCTATGCACTAGATATATAAGATATCTGTGGGTAAAACACTATATTATGTACTCCAATGTTATAAAAAGTATACAATGTATATACTATCTGATGCACAATGCACCTCTCCCATCCCTACTTTCAGTAATGTCTTCAGGTAACTTGATATCAAGTATACTAGAAGTACTAGCATCATGGATACTGGCAAGCACTACAAATCAGTCTTTCTGTTTTGGAGGGGACGAGGAAGCCCTATTCTCATTGCCAAAAAAGGTATTAAATACAGAACGAACACAGACACACATATTAGTTATATATCAAGTAATGCAGTTACCAAATAGTTTCTACGTCATACTATTAATTTTTAAAAGTTTTCTCATTTAATCATGCAATGATAATAGTCCTGGGTTGGTTTTTGGGGGTTTTTGTTTGTTTGTTTGTTTGTTTGTTTGTTTTGTTGTGTTTTGTTTTGTTTTTAAGACAGGGTTTCTTTGTGTAACTTTGGAACCTTTCCTGGAACTTGTTCTGTAGACCAGGCTGACCTTGAACTCATAGTGATCCACCTGCCTCTGCCTCCCAAGGGCTGGGATTAAAGGTGTGCATCATCACCACTTGGCATCATAATGGTCCCACATTATAAGCAAGGAAACAGATGCAGAGGAGGATGCGGCAAAGCCATCACTTGAGAGTATGTTTGCTCCTAAATTCATGCTCTGCACTCAGCAATACAGAACCGATGGAGAGAGCACATTCCTTGTTAGTGCACAACTGCGGAAAACAGGAATGTGCCTTCTGGGACTGTGATCATTTTGCCAAAAAGAAGATGATGGACTGTGAGTGTGGCTCACATTCATAAGTCACTGGGCTTTATACAGAAAAAGGGCTGGGGAAGAGAGAGAAGGAGAAAGAGAGGAAAACCTCTAGGGTTAAACAGAAGACAGGAATCATTCAGAGAACATGTTATGGGATGTGGAAGCAAAATTATCTATGACTTCACTAATGTGGGGAAAATAGAATTATTATCTATTATTGAACCAGGCTGGCTTGAATTCCCTGTGTAGCCAAAGATGTCTTTCAATTTCTGATCCTCCTGTCTCCACCTCCCAAATGCTGAGATAATAGTTCTGTGCCATATCCAGTTTTATGCAGAGCTGGGGTCAAAACCAAGGCTTTGTGTAGGCTGAGCTAGCCCTTTGCCACCAACCGAGCCATAGCTACACCTTCATATTCACTTACAATTTTTATTTTGAGACACAATCTTGCTATGTAGCCTTGGCTGACCTGGTACTAGCTATGTAGCCCAGGCTGGCCTTGAACTCAAGGAGATGCTCCTGCTTCAGCTTCGTGAGTGAAGAGATTGTGTGTGCACCACAATAGCCAGTTCTAGCTGTTATTTTTGAATAGTATTTCTACTACTGGCCAACAAATAATAACTCTGCCTAGTAAGAAGGATTTAGCAACACAGGCTTGCCTGGTGCTTTGTGGGTGGGCAAAAGACACCCAAGAGGCAGACTGGGTCCTCACGGTCCAGCTTGCCTGAAACACCCACATGCTTGCCCGGAAACACAAGGTACCAGGCGGTTGGGTGTCAGTATAATGAGCAAGTACATAGTGGTAAAATCAGAGAAAAAGAGTTGTAACGGTTCATGTGCTGTGGATTCACCTGGATCAGGCTGGGCCACAGCCATATCTGATTCTGCAACAGTTGAGGTTTCTGTTTACATCCATGACCCATGTTGCCACCAAGGCCACAGGGATGTCCAGGGTGCGGGTCACCACCTGTGGCCATCGTGGTGTCCATGGGCTATGCCACCACTGGGGCCATGTTGTTGAGTGGCCTGTGCTGCCACTCAGGGAATACGATGACAGCAGGCCTGGGTTACTGCCAGGGGCCACATCTAGGTTCATGTCCCTGTAAAAAGCCAGGGTTGAAGCCCAAGGTTTCAGTAACCACTGAAGGCCTTGCTGATGACAGGGTTCAGGACAAACACCTGAGTCCATGTTGGTCTCTGAGAGCCATACTTCCACCAGAGCCAGGTGAATCTGGATGTCCTGTGCTACTACCCAGGGTCATGATGACATCCAAGCCTGGGCTGTGGCTAGGGGCCATGTCTGGGACCATGGCCCTACCTATTGCAGCCAGAGTGGGTCTAAGCTGATGCCCATGGCTCCTGATAGCATTGAAGGCCATGCTGAAGTCAGGGGACTAGTCTGCCACTCTGGGGCCATGTTGGTGTTCTGCTGCGTGGGCCATGCTGATCTGGGTGGGCTGCACTGCCACCTGGGGCCATGTTGACATCCGAGTCTAGGCTGCTGCCTGGGACCATGTCTGGGGTCCGTGATGCTATCACAGTCCAGGTCTGCGATGTCCGTGGCCCGTGTTGCCACCAAAGACCACACAGATGCTCAGTATCTAGGCTGCATCCTTGGCCGGGTTGCTGTTCAAAGACTGAGCTGCCCCTGGGGCCATGGTGTTATATGGGCCAGAGAGGACTGTAGCCGAGGGCCGTGTCTGCCGCAGTCAAGGCTATGTTGACGTCTGTGGCTCCTGATAACATCGAAGGCAATGCCAATGCCAATGCCAGGGATCTGGGCTGTCACCTGTGACCACCTTGGTGTCTGAGGGCTTCACTACCACATGGGTCAGGCCAATCTGAATGGCCTGTGTAGCTACATGGGGCTGGGCCCAGGCTGCTGCCTTAGGCCATGTCTGGGTCCATGGTCCAACAGCAGTCAGGGATCAGGCTGATGTTCAAGGCTTGTGTTGCCACAGGGGGTCATAGAAGCAAAGCGTAGAAATCCAAGGCCATGCTGAGCCAGCCCTGTACCTCACTGATCCCGGGGTAGCTGGCCACTCTAACAGGAGGTTTGGCATCCCCTCCCGCACCATGGGAGAGTTGACCCAAGCACTTGGAAGAGATGGCCCCACCCTGCTCCACAGGCCTAGGAGAGTTGGCTCTGTCCCTCACCTGAGGGGGTAATCCCAATAACCTAAACCCACCAGTTCAACTATCACCCAGACCCACAAACTGGACCTTGGGTTGGGTTGGTTCACCAGAACTGCTGCCCCATCTATGTATGACCTGCTGGAGTGTGCAAAGGAACTGGTCCAGCAGACTGATAATTGCAGAATTTCCATGACTCAGGTCAACAGCAAGGTATCTGAGAGAAGTTCGGATGAGGGCCCGGCCCAACTATGATGTCATACCAAAAATAAGAGGCCTGGAACCAGACTGATGACTCATTGCAATGAACATTTTACAAGGGGGCAGATTGGACAATAGAGGTACACTCTGTGTTACACATGGCAGCTCCTAAAGCCACCAGGATGAATGAAGAGGTGATGGAAAGATGGAGGAGCTATGTGGGTTTTGAGGGGGTTATTTTAGTTAATTGTGGGGGGTGTACTGCAGGGAAGAGGAGCAGATATGGAAGTACTGGGAGGTGAGCAGGATTGGGGTGCATGATGTGAAATTTCCAAATAATCATTAAGAATTATGTTTAAAATTAGAGAGAGAGAGAAAGAGAGAGAGAGAAGGGTTTAGCAGGGCAAACCTTTAATCCCAGCCTTCAGGAGGTAGAGCCAAGCAGATCTCTGTGAGTTTTAGGCCAGTCAGGGTTACATGGTGAGACTCTGTCTCAAAAAGGTCTAATTAAAAAAAAATTCTTTATTGGACTTTGTAAAGGAGGGAGGGAAGGAGGGAGGCAGAGATGTGAATTTCTCTCTAAGTGATGGTCCTTTAGCTAGAGTGTGCTTCAGCGAGTATGAACAAAGAACACGTCCCTCCTGAAGAGGCATCAGGACTGTGGGTGACAGTCAAGCACATAATATGAAAGTGGGCTCAGCCACCTGTTAATGGCATTCTGATTTCCTCAACTCACTTGTAACGTCTTTATTAAAGGCTCTGCCGCAAGCGCTGCAATGGCTACCTTCGGACCTGCACTGGCCTGAATTTACAAGGCACAGGGGATCTCCAGTATGTCAAACAAGGAGAGAAAAGCTCCTGGTGGCTTTCTGTCATGCCTCAGACCTTGCACCCTGCCCCAGCTCTAATGAATCCTCGCAGTGTGGGCTTAGAAGAATTATTCTCAGTAATGCAAGCTTGCTAACATGCCAGTTCCCAGGCTCATCCCCAGAATTTCGGGCTTTGCTCGGCTCAGTTGTAGTCCAGCTGTTGGTATGCTCAGGATGTGGTTTCTCACACTGCAGCAATGCGTCCGAGCACTGGATATTGAGAACCCTCATCTAGAATGAAGCAGGTTTGGCAGTGGGTGCGGTGGTTGAGATTTTTTTTCCTGCTCCATCCAATCTGGAAGAACCAGGAAGACTGGAATTCCCCCTTGTAAGCAGGTAGGGTTAACTAAAGGTCTGAGCCAGAATCTAAGCCCTATCAGGTATGTATGTCCAGCACTTAGACCTTATTCACCTTAGGAGCTATAAATCTGCTCCGATACAAAATTGTAAATTTAAGTAAAACATCGTGAGGAATTTTGTGTGTGTGATTTTTTTCCCCCTATATTGATTGTGAAGTCCTGAAGTGTGAACTTTGTAGATGACAATGCCATGTTGCAATGTCAAAAACTAGACAGACTTGATGGGGGTCACAGTTTAGTGTAAGTACTCTTAAGAGTTCTTGGAAGAATTGCAGCCAGAGTAAGTCTTGGGCCTTTCCTCCTGTAATCATATTTTCATTTTAAAAGATTTGATAAGAATTTCACTGATCAATTATCTGGGGGAAGAAAGAATTTTGGAGTTACCTATTTTTGTTATTGACCTTTGTATTGGAATGCTTTTTTGGCATGGGGGCAGGTCACAACTGGGACATGGTCTCAGCGCTGAGAAGTTTAGACTTTAATGATCATGGAGTCATAGCAAAGAATCAAGCACTTACTGATGCAAATTCTCATAAGGATTCAGTAGGATGATACACACACATACCCAGCCTAGCATCTGGCTGCAATGCCTGTCTCTTTGTGATCTCCAGGGAAAATCTGTAAGAAAGAGGTGCTGAATAATTTCTTCCATTTTCCCTTATATAATCATTTTAAAATATTTATTTTCTCCTTTCTTCTGTAAATCCCTCCTCTCTCTCCCCCCTCTTTCTTTCCAATAACCTACAAATCAATGCTAAATTCCTAATTTTTTTCAACTTTTTAAAAATTTTATTGACTTTTTAAATTGAGTTCTACATTTTTCTCTGCTCCCCTCCCTGCCTCTCCCTTCCCCTTCAACCCTCTTCCAAGGTCCCCATGCTCCCAAATTACTCAGGAGATCTTGTCGATTATATCCATGTATGTCTCTCTTAGGGTCCTCATTGTTGTCTAGATTCTCTGGGATTGTGATTTGTAGGTTGGTTTTCCTTGTTTTATGTTTAAAAAACACTTATGAGTGAGTACATGTGATAATTGTCTTTCTGGGTCTGGGTTACCACACTCAAAATGATGTTTTCTAGCTCCATCCATTTTCCTGCAAAATTCAAGATGTCATTATTTTTTTCTGCTGTGTAGTACTCCATTGTGTAAATGTACCACATTTTCCTTATCCATTCTTTGATCGAGGGGCATTTAGGTTGTTTCCAGGTTCTGGCTATGACAAACAACATTGCTATGAACATAGTTGAGCACATGTCCTTGTGGCACGATTGAGCATCCTTGTATATATACCCAAAAGTGGTATTACTGGGTCTTGAGGAAGGTTGTTTCCTAATTTTCTGAAAATTGCCACACTGACATCCAAAGGGGCTGTACCAGCTTGCATTCCCACCAGCAATGCAGAAGTGTTCCCTTTACCCCACAACCTCTCCAGCATAAGTTGTCATCAGTGTTTTTGATCTTGGCCATTTTTACACGTGTAAGATGGGGTCTCAGAGTTGTTTTGATTTGCATTTCTCTGATGACTAAGGATGTTGAACATTTCTTAAGTGTCTTTCAGCCATTTTAGATTCCTCTGTTGAGAGCTCTCTGTTTAGGTCTATACTCCATTTTTTTTATTGGATTATTTGTTCTTTTGATGACCAATTTCTTAGTTCTTTGTATATTTTGGAGATCAAACCTCTGTGTGGTGAGGGGATGGTGAAGATCTTTTCCCATTCTGTAGGCTGTTGTTTTGTCTTGCTGACCGTGTCCTTTGCTTTACAGAAGCTTTTTAGTTTCAGGAGGTCCCATTTATTAATTGTTTCTCTCAGTGTCTGTGCTGCTGGGGTTCTATTTAGGAAGTGGTCTCCTGTGCCAATGCATTCGAGTGTACTTCCCACTTTCTCTTCTATGAGGTTCAGTGTGGCTGGCTTTATGTTGAGATCTTCCATCCATTTGGACTTGAGTTTTGTGCATGGTGATAGATATCCATCTATTTTCATTCTTCTACATGTTGATATCCAATTACGCCAGCACCACTTGTTAAATATGCTTTCTTTTTTCCATTTGATATTTTTTTGCTTCTTTGTCAAAAATCAGGTGTTCATAGGTATGTGGATTGATATCCGGGTCTTTGATTCGGTTCCATTGGTCCTCCTGTCTGTTTTTATGCCAATACCAGGCTGTTTTCAATACTGTAGCTCTGCAGTAGAGTTCGAAGTCAGGGATTGTGATGCCTCCCAAAGTTCTTTTATTGTACAGGATTGTTTTGGCTATCCTGGGTTTTTGCTTTTCCATGTGAAGTTGAGTACCGTTCTTTCGAGGCCTGTGAAGAATTTTGCTGGGCATTGCATTGAATCTGTAGATTGCTTTTGGTAAGATTGCCATTTTACTATGTTACTTCTATACACCCAAGAGCATGGGAGATCTTTCTGCTTTCTTGTGTCTTCTTCAATTTCTTTCTTCAAAGATTTTAAGTTCTTGTCATACAAGTCTTCCACTTGCTTTGGTTAGAGTTACTCTGAGATATTTTATGCTATTTGTGGCTATTGTGTAGAGTGATGTTTCTCTGATTTCTTTCTCGGACCATTTATCATCTGTATACAGGAGGGCTACTGATTTTTTTGAGTTAATCTTGTATCCTGCTACATTACCGAAAGTGTTTGTGAGTTGTAGAAGTTTCTTGATAGAATTTTTGGGGTCATTTATGTAAACTATCATATCATCAGCAAATAGTGAGAGTTTGGATTCTTCTTTTCCAATTTGTATCCCCTTGATCTCCTTTCATTTCATCTAGCTAGGACCTTAAGAACTATATTGAATAGGTATGGAGAGAGTAGACAACCTTATCTTGTTCCTGATTTCAGTTTCCCTCCATTAGTTTGATGTTGGCTGTTGGCTTGCTGTATATTGCCTTTATTATGTTTAGGTATGTTCCTTGTATCCCTGCTGTCTCCAAGACCTTTATCATGAAGGGATGTTGTATTTTGTCGAAAGCTTTTTCAGTATCTAATGAGATTATCATGTGGTTTTTATTTTTCAGTTTGTTTATATGATGGATTATGTTGACAGATTTTCATATGTTGATCCATCCCTGCATCTCTGGGATGAAGCCGACTTGATCATGGTGGATGATGGTTCTGATGTGTTCGTAAATTCGATTTGCCAATATTTTATTTAGTATTTTTGCATAAATGCTCATGACTCAGATTGTTCGGGATTTCTCTTAGTAATGTCTTTATGCGGTTTAAGTATCAGGGTAATTGTAGCCTAATAAAAAGAGTTTGCCAATGTTCTTTCTGTTTCTATTGTGTAGAACAATTTGAGGAGTATTGATTGGTATTAGTTCTTTGAAAATCTTGTAGAATTCTGAGCTGAACCCATCTGGTCCTGGGCTTTTTTTGATTGTGAGACTTTTGATGACTGTTTCTATTTCTTCAGCAATTATAGGTCTGTTTAATTTGCTGATCTGGTGTTGCTTTAATTTTGGTAAGTGATATTTATCCAGAAAGTTGTCTATTTCCCTTAAGTTTTCCAATTTTGTGTATACAGGTTTTCGAAATATGACCTGATGATTCTCTGTATTTCCTCCATGAATGTTGTTATGTCCCCTTTTCATTTCTGATTTTGTTAATCTGGATATTCTCTTGCTGCCTTTTGGTTAGTTTGGATAAAGGTTTGTCTATTTTGTTGATTTTCTCAAAGAACCAACTCTTTGTCTCATTGATTCTTTGTATTGTTTTCTTTGTTTCTATTTTGTTGATTTCAGCTCTCAATTTGATGATTTCCTGCGGTCTAGTTCTCTTGGGTGAGTTTGTTTCTTTTTGTTCTAATGTTGTCAAATGTTCTGTTAATTCACTAGTGTGAAAAATTTCCAGCTTCTTTATGTAGGCATTTAGTGCTATAAACATGCCTCTTAACACTGCTTTCATTGTGTCCCATAAATTTGGGTATGTTGTGTGGTCATTTTCATTGGTTTTTAGGAAGACTTTAATTTCTCCCTTGACCCATTGATGATTCAGGTGAGCATTGTTTAATTTTCATGTGTTTGTGGGTTTTCTGGAATTAGTATTGCTGTTGAATTCTAGTTTTAAGCCATGGTGATCTGATAAGATACATCGGGTTATTCCAATTTTTTTGTATTTTTTGAGGTTTGTTTTGTTACCGAGTATGTGGTCAATTTTTGAGAAGGTTCCATGAGGTGCTGAGAAGAAGGTATATTCTTTTCTATTTGGATGGAATACTCTATAGATGTCTGTTAAGTTCATTTGTGTCATAACATCTGTTAGTTCTCTTATTTCTCTGTTCATTTTGTTTTTTTTTGTCTGACTGACCTGTCCCGTGGTGAGAGTGGAGTGTTGAAGTCTCCCACTATTAGTGTGTGGGGTTTAATGTATGATTTAAGCTTTAGAAATGTGTCTTTTACATATGAGGATACCCTTGTATTGGGAGCTTAGATGTTCAGTATTGAGATTTCCTCTTGAAGAATTTTTTCTGTGACTAATATGAAATGTCCTTCTTTGTCTCTTTTGTTTGATTTTAGTTTGAAGTCTATTTTGCTTGATATTAAGATAGCTACACTAGCTTGTTTCTTAGGTCCAATTGATTGGAATTTTTTCCCAAGACTTTACTTCTGAGATGATGTCTGTCTTTGAGGTTGAGATGTGTTTCTTGTATGCAGGAGAAGAATGGATTCTGTTTTTATATCAAGTCAGTTAGCCTGTGTCTTTTTTATAAGTGAGTTGAGTCCATTTATATTAAGGGATATTAATAAACAGTGATTGCTATGTTCTGTTAATTTAGTTTTCATTGTTGGTGATGTTAATTTGTGCATTTTTCTCTCTTTGGGATTTACTGTCATGATACCATCAGTTGTCTCTGTTTTTGTTGATGTAGCCAACTTCCTTGGGTTGGAGTTTTCCTTCTAGTATTTTGTGTAGGGCTGAGTTTGTGGTTAGGTATTGGTTAAATCTCATGGAATATCTTGTTTTGTCCTTCTATGGTGATTGAAAGTTTTGCTGGGTATAGTAGTCTGGGCTGGCATCCGTGGTCTCTTAATGTCTGCATAAAGCTTGAGTACCACCTTCTGGCCTTCATTGTCTCCAGTGAGAAGTCAGGTGTGATTCTCACAGGTCTGCTTTTATATGTTACTTGGCCTTTTTCATTTGCAGCTCTTAATATTTTTTCTTTATCTGGTATGTTTAGTGTTTTGATTATTATGTGGCGAGGGGACTTTTCTTTTTGATCATTCTGTTTGGTGTTCTGTAAGTTTCTTGTATCTTCATAGGCATATCTTTCTTTAGGTTGGGAAAGTTTTCTTCTAAGATTTTGTTAAATATATTTTCTGTACTTTTGAGTTGAGCTTCTTCTCCTTCTTTTATACCTATTATTCTTAGGTTTGCTTTTTTCATGTTGTCCCATATTTCTTGGATATTTTGGGTTAAGCTTTTGTTAGATTTAGTGTTTTCTTTAACTGATGAGTCTATTTCCTCTATTGTATCTTCAGCGCTTGAGATTCTCTCTTCCATCTCTTGTAATCTGCTGTTAATGCTTGCGTTTGTGGTTCCTGATCATTTTCTCAATATTTCTGTTTTTATAACCCCCTCAGCTTGTGTTTTATTTATTGTCTTTATTTCAGTTTTCAAGTCTTGAATAATATGTTTGATTGCTTTTTATTGGTTTTCTTTAAGGGATTTGCTGATGTCTTCCAAATTTTTGTTTGTCTTTTCCTCCATTTCTTTGAGGAAATTTCTCATTTCCTCTTTAAGAGTTTCAAACATTCTCCTGAAGTTATTTTTATGTCATTTTCTTCTGCTTCATCTATATTTGGTTTTACAGTTCTAGAAGGTTAGAGTCCAGAATGGTGGGGACAGCAGGTTGCAGACATTGTGACTGGAGCTGGAAGTTGAGAGCTGAGGGCTCACATCTCAAACTGCAAGCCGGAAGTTGAAAGGGTGCACTCAAAATCCTGTGAGTCTTTTGAAACCTCGACATCTGTCCCAAATGACATACTTACTCCATCAAGACACTCTTTCTAAGCCTCTCCAAACAGCTCCCAGCTGGGGACCAAGCATTCAAATGCCTGGTCTATGACATCTTAGTCATCTTATTCAAAGCACCATATCTCGCCGTGAGCTCTGTAAGTTGGGTAGTGCATCACAGGTGTTTTGTTCACCTGGTTCAATGCATGTGCCTACCCCTAATCTTCAAACCCATCCCTGGAGCATGCCAGGCTCCTTTATTTTATTTCTTTCACAGTCTCCTATTTGTATGTATTCCTTCTACTTGCACCAAGCCCAAAGCAGTTCTCATATGTTTGCCTTTTATACACTTTAGGCCTGTTCCCAAGCTGTTATAAGATAAGGCAACCTCCCTTTTCAGTGCATGCCTGTTTTTTCCCATCACATTAGTTTTGCCAGCAGATCTCTGACACCTGACAGTTTTCCCGGACCTTATGCTGCACAGATATAGACTTTCTGCCATTTTGCACATCGCTCTGGTGTGTGATTCAGTAAATCACTTGCCATTCTTCCAATACCTTACTGTTTGTTTCTCTTCAGCAAATGTTCATTCAACCAAAGCCTGCTGACATCCCACAGGATGTCAAACACTGCGCTGGATGTTGTGCATATAAAATGGATAAAGCACCATTTTGTATTCACCCATTATGCTTCAGAAAATCGGGGGGGGGAAGCATATTTTTGTCTAGGAGCAGTTTAGTTAATTGTCTATAAAACAAAGGCAGACATGTATGTAAGCATGCATCTCATGGAACAGTGTTTAAGTATCACACGCCGCGGAATTGAGAAACAGAGCTTCCTTTGGGGGACTCTCTCAGGAAGTAACATTTCCATTAGTCTTTGTTCATATGTAGAAGTTTGCCAACCAAAGGACAGGGTCAGAGCAAAGTAAAGGGAAAATAGGGTATCCAAGGCAACAGAATTGGTTTCAAAGAGGCTCCGAAATGGGACGGGGAAGGTCCTGGAGTCTTCAAGAAGGTAGACGGGAGTGGTGTGGTAGGTGTATGGAATACTGGGAGCAGAAAGATCAAACTTCAACTGGGAGAGACCCAGTTGATGTAGACAGCAGAATTTCATTCCAGAGGCAAGCGGGAGAGGAAAACTGTGGAAGCAGGGCAGTTAAATAATAACATTTCTTTCTTACGTGTTGGGTCTTACTGATCCACTTGGATGGCATTTTGGTTTTGGCGTCTGAAAGAGTGTATTCTGCTTGCACAATCAGAAGATTTTGATTTTCTGGTCTCGACATGACATGTGTCCGGTATATTCATTTCTATTTTAGTGCCCACTTGTGCCAGCGATGTTGGGCCAAGTATGTGACTTTACACTCCTGAGCCTGTCCTTAAAATCACAGGGTTGGGTAAATACACACAGCTTTTGTCTGTCTAAACCATAGTTTTTCCAATTCTGTATTTTTTCTTCAGTTATTCGAGGTTCGTCCTTTAATGCCCTGCTCGGGATTTGGCTCTTCCTTTTCCGCATTTCATCACTGGGACACACGCGGCCAGAAGTCACGCCTACCTAAGAAGTTGCCGAAGCAGGAAATTTGTCCCTTGCGGTGCGCCGCCCTGACGTTGCCGTGCGCAGGCGCAGTTCCGGGCTCAGCGGCGTGCTCTTTTCCTCAAGTTCCTGGTATCCCAGCCGGTGAGCCACGCCGGCTCTTCGCGGTCCTCCTGCTCAAGCCGTCGGCTCTGCGCTGTCGCTGTCTGCCCTGCAGCTCGGGGCCACCGCTCGTGCACGCACGCCCCCCGCACGCGACGAACTCATGGCAGAGCGCGGGGAACTCGATCTGACCGGGGCCAAACAGAACACTGGCGTGTGGCTGGTGAAGGTGAGCAGCCCCGCGGGGCGCTTTCGCCCGCCGCTCCCCTGACTCCGAAAGTTCTGGGTCCCCCTGCCCCGAGAAGACGGTCGCTGTCGCTTCCGTTTCCAGGTTAGAGAAGTTACTTTAGGGACGCGGGGCGTCTTTCCGCCAGTCTCTTAATTCCGTCCGCCCGGCGCGGAGCTCTCCTTACCGCCCTGATGCTCCCAGAGTGAGCGGTCCATTGGACCCCAGGCCGGAGGCGTCTTCTTTTGGGTAAAGTTGACTTTAGTCACGGGTCTGTATGAATTAGTTGAGTAGATGTTCCGTACAGTTTTCTGAGTCACGAAGTGGAATTGGACCCTGTGTACTTTGTTTTTTGGAACAGAATCCCACTATGTAGCCCTGGCTGGCCTGGAACTCTCGATGTAGACCCCTGCCTCTGTACACGGTTATAGTGTTCCCTGGGTTGGTAATCCTGAAAGCTCTGAATTTAGGAAGGAGGAGCTGTTGGACTTTGTTCTTTTGGTTTTCCCAGACAGGGTTTCTCTATGTAACAACAGCGTTGGCTGCCCTGGAACTCGCTCTGTAGAGCGGGCTGGCCCTGAACTCAGAGATCCGCCTGTCTCTGCCTCCGAGTGCTGTGATTAAAGGCGTGCACCACCACCGCTCGTCGGACTTATTATTATTATTATTATTTTCAAGACAGGGTTTCTCTGTAGTTTTTGGCGCCTGTCCTGGAACTAGCTCTTGTAGACCAGGCTGGCCTCGAACTCACGGAGATCGCCTGCCTCTGCCTCCCGAGTGCTGGGATTAAAGGCGTGTGCCACCACCGCCCGGCCAGACTTACTATTTTTAAAGAGCAAGTTTAGGCCTCATGAAGCTAAACATCAGAAAATGTTTTTTATGGTTATGACAGACTTTGTTTGCCCTAGTGGGCATCATTTATTTGGGTAACTTTTGCATACGGGGAGGGAGGTACTCTTTAGGGAATTTTATTTTAAAAAGCCGTATTTAAATAGTCATGAAAGTTTCCCAAATTCAAAGGAACTTTTGGTTTGTAAATGTTGTATCTTTATAATGAATGGCAATGTTTTAATTACATAGCTGAGTCTCATGAAGTCAGAAGTGTTTCTTTCTGTCCACGTCTCTGAAACAACTCATCATTTACCAGCGCGTCAGACTGTTAAATTTTTCAAAGCACTTAGCACAGTTTCTAGTGATTCTTTGTACCTGTGTTCAACGTTGTGTTCAATGTTGATTGCCACCTCCACCTCCAGAAAGTCACTTTCTTTGCACTCCGATTGGTGTTTGGCTTTTCCAGTATGTCATAATGAATACAAGATCTCTCATTCTTTAGCCTTCATTTTTGCCCTCATTTGTTGTATGTTCCAGCTGTGTAGACATAACTTCAACACTTGGAGAGAATGGGCTTTTCTGTCTCCAACTGTTTGTTAAGACAAGAGTCTGTCATTTATGGAGATCTCCCTAGTACACAGAAGGGAAGAGCTTGCAAAGATGATGGGACTTGAAGTGATGCCTTCGTATTTGGCAATACTCAATAAATGTTTGCCTTACACGGTTTGGATGGGTGTGCAGTAGTGTGACAGCAGGAACAGAAATGGCAATTTGAAAATGCATGCCCCTTCGTGAGTCCTGGAAAGTGAACAGGAGACCCTAGAGCAGAGGGCAGTATAAATAAAGATTGAGGTCAGAGTTTGAGGTTGTCATTTCATGAAATGATATTGTCCTGGTTTTAGTTTAAGGTAGGGTTGCAAAACTATCCCCAAAATAGTAGGTTTGACCCCCTGCAGAATGACTTAGAGGAAATGGTATCTGGAAACAAACGGGACGTTCTTGCACGATCATAGGTATGTGCTGATGAAGGCTGCAGAATTGGGGAAACCTGTTCTGTAAAAGTTGCCAGAATTTTGGTGACAGACACCTCTCTATCCCTGCCACCATCCTCTGTAAATGTGTGCCTGTTCTTGTTAGAGGAGGTGGGACTCATCCTCCGTGCATGGGTTGTCCTTCATTCAGCTACCACCAAGTGAGCCATGAGCAAGGACTTGGGCACCGATAGCCACAATATAAAAAAATCAAAAACACTGTCAGAGAGACACACTAAAATGGGTGGGTGGTAGTCTTGTCAGTTTCATTGGATTAAGAGCCTGAGAGGTTAGTGAAGCAACACTTCTGGCTGTGTTTGTGGTGACAAGTAGGTCAAGAGGGCTGTGATCTAATTAATGGATTAATTACTCCTTTGATGGATTCATAATTTGACTCCTCTGGAAAGTGGTGAAACATAGTGAGGTGGTAGCCTAGTTGGAAGAAGAAGATCCTGGCAGTCTGTTCTCTGGGCTGTCTTGTCCTGGCTCTTCCAAGATCCTCTGTATCTTGGCCATCATGGTGTGAGTGGCAGTGCTCTTCCTTGCTTTTCCCACCACGATAGTGCAAAAAAATCACTTTAAAATTGTGGGACTCCCTGGCAGCTTACTTTGCGGCAGCACCGACAGCCCCACCCCCTTTCTCTGCGGAATCACCATGGCGGCTGGGACCCTGTACACATATCCTGAAAACTGGAGAGCCTTCAAGGCCCTCATTGCTGCTCAGTACAGTGGGGCACAGGTCCGCGTGCTCTCCGCACCACCCCACTTCCACTTTGGCCAAACCAACCGCACCCCTGAATT